>JAOEGL010000001.1:55285389-55452889 GCA_034509955.1 Urosaurus nigricauda
AGTTAAAAACATACAAAAGGTAGCATTAAATAGAATTAAACTATTAAACTAAAACAAGTCACACTTCAATAAAATATAAAATACAATTAAAAAGGGTAAAAAAAATCTTTAAAACTATACAGCACATCTGCCTGTTCTTTAAAAACTTTTTTTGTGTTAAAAGCCACAATCAAACATGAATCAAAGCTCCAAGCCTTACCGGGTATAGTCAGTGGAGATGACTATTGAAAGGTTCAGTACCACAACCTCTGGAGAGCCACAAATTGCCTTCTCAAGCTCCCACTTCAGTTGTAAGACTAGACTCTTATATCCATGAGTAGGTCTCATGGAATTCAGTAGTTCATATCTGATGTATATAGAGATATAGGAAGAACAATGTTGGAGACCAAAAGAGTATTTAATGCAACATTTTGTTCACACAATAGCCAATCAGCTGCTTGTGTAAAACTTGTCAGCACAACATGAATGTAATTACTCCCCTCCATGTAGTTTTTGTATTCCTCAGAAGGTGGTATTTAGAGGCTTAATCCCTGTGGATGTGATATTTAGCCATCCTGACTGGTAGCCATTGTTGGCCAGATCCTCTGTGAATTTATCCATTACCTTTCTAAAGTTATCTGTTTTAGCAACCATAACTACAACTTGTGGTAGTAAATTTCATGGTTTATGTGCTGTGTGAAGAAGTACTAACATCTTTCTATCCTGAATCTCTCACTGTTTAGCTTCTGGTACAGGTAAATAAGCACAGCCAGTGTGGTGTAATATTTTGAGTATTGGGAATGCCACCCTGGAGACCGGTGTCTGAATGCCCACACAGTCATGGAAACCCACTGGTTGACTTTGGGCAAGTTGCACTCTCCCAGTCTCAGAGGAAGGCATTGGCAAACCTCCTCTGAACAAATATTGTCAAGAAAATCCATGATAGGTTCATTTTAGGAGCTTATCGCATTAACAAATAAGCCAGCTTATCTCTTCAGGCTTGAGTTCAGGATCTGGAATGCCCCTGGATGTTATCATACCTAAATTGCCACCGATTATTCTGCCAAGATGCTGCCACCGGGATGCATCCCAGGTGGAAATTTTACTCAGCCAGCCAGTTTTTGAAGTCAGAAGCTCACCGACTTTGAAAAGTGCTGTCTAAGCAAGGCTTTGACCCAGGATGCATCCAGGCGGCGGCATCTCGGCTAGATCAGTGGCGATTTAAGTATGATAATAGCCAGAAGAGGTAGGCCAGCTTACTTCTTAATGCGATAAGCTCCTTAGGGTTTCCATAAATTGAAAATGACTTGAAGGCATACAGCAACAGATAACATATATAGTCCTGTACTATAAATCACTTTTTCAGACTGATTTTTCAGTCATCTTCCTAATACATTATTGCTATACTAGCAGAATTATTTCTGTGTTCCTTCATATGTTTCAGTTATTTGAGATTTATTCTGGGGGGCAAAATTCTGATGCAGATCATTGTATCTTCAAGTCACTATCAAAGAAACCTCATTCATGAAGCCAGTTTTTGAAAAGAAAGAGAAGTTGTAACTGCTGGATGATACAATCCCTGAACCTACTATTTAAGTGATGTTGCTCAAATCATACCAGAAATGTTGGTATGTCCTAGTCATGTGGTTTCCATTTTACAGCACTGCGGCCTTTGATGGAGGTCTTAGAAACTCTTTGTAGTAAATCTATCAACAGCACCAAGAGAAAATATTTATCAGCCTAATAACCTGATGTTAGCACTATCAGTTCTCAAGCTCAGATTGCTCCCTGGGCAGAGTAGAAACATCAACTTCCTTTTCTCAGAAAACTCCTATGCAGCTTTCTGGACTTCACAACCATTAGTAGATGTGTCTTGGATTAAAACTCTGCAGGCTGCCTGCTGAGAGTGCATAGGATTAGGGAGAGATTTTCCTACCGGCAAATCTCTCACTATATAAACATCCCCTCATCAAGAATTAAGATAGTGTAGACCTATACAACCTGACAATAAGTAGGTAAGGGCCAAAATTAAAATAGGCTAAACTTTTTAAATTAAATATTAATTAATAAATAATAATATTAATTAATAATGCTAAGACAGCAAGACAATGTAGAATATTATTAAACATTTTCCCACAACTATGATGTTCCCTTTTGTTCACTAAGAACAGCCTATTATTGTTATTATAGCTGTTGCTGCTATCGTTGTCATTGCTCCTCAAAACTTTTCAGAAGCACTGGGATTTATACAGTAATCTCCTTTGGATAGTACAAAACTGCTGTTTACAGAAACATTTTTCCATCCTTTTGCAACTTTTACATAATTGACCTTGATTCTGTGAACATGAGCCTCATGATTTCATCAGGCTGAGTCTTACAATATTTCTGGTAATTCAGTTACTGGTTTCCCCCACTACCCTGTCATTGAGACAATCCTTTACAGTGCTTTCTTAGCCCTTGCCCAGGAGGATGGGACATTTTACTCCTTTAGAGTCATATTTTGTAGCAGAACTCACACAGAGATAGATCTTCAAAGTAGGCATTTTAAAGCATGATACTGTAAAGAGTTTTCAACAATGTCCCTGCAGTTCAGCCACATGCTATGTACTGTGTTTTGCAAACAGAGAGAGCTAATAGATACTCAAATCAGACTTTTCTCTTCGGTTTCAGGAGATTTGGGTATTGTAGAATACTATTGATGCTTCACCCACAGCTCTTCTGTGGACTTGTGGTCTTCTTATATATCTGTAATAGATTGAGATCATCACTGGGATAAGAAAATACCTGTATTTGGGGGGGGGGGGGGACATTTGCTTGGATGCAGATATTAAAACTCTGTTTTTGGTTTCCAGGATAAAGTTGATAGCTTGTCTGGCTTCAGTTTAATTATGATTTTGCATACTGATTAAAATAATAGCAATGAATATATCTTAAGCAGTTGTAATATTTCTTTAGAAATGGAAAAAGTAACATAGGCTATGTGTAACAAGCCAAAAGTGTCTTAATGGGTGACTGCAGTTTATTAAATATTGCTGCTGGGGCTTTCTCCATGTTTCACATAACTTTAACAAAATAATTGAAATTCCTTGCCCATAAAGGAACATTTGCAGTTACTTATGCTGTTCAAGTAACATCTTTCATTTAATTTTTTTAAATAAAGTTTTCCTTACAAATACTATTTTATTTTGTTTTATTTTCAAAAGCTATATACTGTGACTATGGGGCAAGACAGACCACCTGAAAATGGCAGGCTGGAAGTGCCTGTTTTAACTCCGGAGGGACCCCACAGCAGCCAAACCTCACAGCATCTCTCTGGAGTAAAAAGAACCCAGAAAAACTGGGTTCTTTTTACGGTGCCTGGCATATGTCACAAGTGGTTCCACATGCTACATAACAAATTTACAAGTAATGTATGACCACTGATGAAGACGCTATCGTCGAAACGCGTTTGGTCTTGGTTTGGATATTTCTATATGTAATGAGCCAACTGTGTTATCCCCTGTAATTCAGTCTCAGTGGTGTCTCCTTTAACTGTAATTACATTCCCTTTCTTTTCCATATTATGAGACACAGGAGAATCGTTACTTGAGTGATTTGCAGTTTTTGGTCTCATTTTTGGGATTTTTACCTGTCATGAACAAACTGTGTTATCCCTTGTAATTGAGCCTCAGATGTGTCTCTTCCAACTGTATCATTTTTTCCCATGTTATGAGACACAGGGGAATTGTTACTTGTGTGATTTGCAGTTTACCTTGCACAGCACTGACTGGCTCACCAGCCAGTTTGTGTTTTGTCGTCATTTCATTTTACGTTTTTTAACACTTAAGTAAACATTGTGAAAACAGTGGTATGAAGGGGAAAGTTTTCTGAATTTTAATTTTATATTTAAACTTTTATAATTCTCCTATTTAGTAAAACTCAAGAATCGTACTATTATAGTGATACTGTTTCTTGTATTGATTAACTCCTACAGACAGAAAGACTTCAGTCACAAAAATAGGATGGAATGGCGCTCCTTCCTACCAGGGGAGGACACAAAAGCCCTATTTCTGCTCAAACTTCAAAACATTTCCTCACTGTCATCTATATAGGTTTCATGCAGCCAGATCCCTAGACTGAAAACAGACTTAGCCATATTCTCTGGAATAGTTTTAGGAGAAGGATGGGGAGAACATATGGTCCTTCATTTGTTGGACTTCATCTCACATCATCCCTCACTATTGCTTATGCTGGCTAAGTCTAGTAGGAACTGGAGTGCAAGAATATCTGGAGGGCCATGTGTTCCCACCCCTGTTATACAAGCTTTATAAAATGTGAGTTAATTTTCCCCATTGGCAGTGAGCATGCAATGTTCTTTTCCCCAGCCCTTCCCTATCTGGTTTGTGCTAGAGATAAGTACACATAAGTTTTATTCTAATGTGAGCATGTGTTGTCTTGATCCACATTATGACCAGTCCAGGTACAAAAAATTTATACTTTTCTTTCCCCATTTGCTTTTTATCTAAAATTTTGCTCCACCTGACCTGCTGGTCTAAAATGGAGGAGTCAGGTGATGTCAGGAGGAGGAATTTAGATGGAAAACAGATGTGAGTAAGAGTTAAACCTGCCCCCTCCTGTGAATACTGCTCCTGATCCAAATTCAGACCATACCATCTTACTTGAAGTAAAAACAAAACAAGACAAGACCCTGTATGCTACTTGTTTACTACAGAATGTATTCTGTCCCCTTCTAAGAAATGCTGCCAGAAGAGGAGTGGCCAAGTGGGTCAGAGAAGTGATGAATGCTGATTCCATTCTTGGCAAAGCACTTGAGCATGTACCGATTCCTTAACTCCATAGCCGTATAGATAGTACTAATTAGATCCATCTGTTTCTGTATGTCTTTCATTTAAGAAATAGTTGTGGCTATTTCTGTGAACAGCCAACACCTGACATTAGGTGGTGCTGGTTGGCATTCCTATCAACCATAGTATCTTTCTGCACCACTTAACCAGGATGGGACAAAAATAGTGTGGGGAGCCCTGAAGGGGGTGGTGTCACTCACCTAAGCATGGGTGTAATAATCTGCCAACTGAGGCGAGATGCCATGCATTTAATGAAGTGCATTGCATTCCGCTAAAGCTATACCAAATAGAATTTGTTAGTCCTTTACTCCTCAAATTTTAATTGCTCTCTCCCTGTGTCTTACTTCCTGCAAAAGTATAGCTTGTTGATCTTTTCCATGTATTCTTTCTATCACTTCAGTTTTCTTTTCTAAACTTACTGTTCTAACCATTACCTCTTCTACTTTTGTCCTAACATCAGATATATCTCTTGTTATATTATCAATCTTTTTTGCTAAACCATCTCTTTCTCTCTGCATATCTTCCCTTATCTCAATCCTATTATCCCTTAACTCATCCCATATCTCTTTCTCATTTTTTTAAAATGCTCTTAGTTCTTGTAAAATAATAGCACTTATTTCTGTTTGTTTCATCTCAATTGAACCCCTTCTTGTTTTATTTTGGTATTGAACTGTCATCCTAGTTTGCATTAAGTTTACGAGGGGATTTATTCTCTAAGGCTAACTGCCTGCCTCTATTATATCCGATTACTAGCAATAACTTTCCCCCACTTACTGCCCTCAAATCACAGTTCACCTTTACAATAAGTATGATAAGTAAGAATAAGCAAAAATCCTTATTACAATAATTCCATAATATTATTTTCTCCAAAACAATAGCTAAAGATCCTTGTTGCTACAACACACAACACTAACACAATAATATTCTTTTTCTCAATATAGTAGTAAGGCTCCTCGTTACCACAACACAATAACCCAAAGATAAAAGAAAAAAAACTCTTTCTTCAGAGTAATAAGTAAGAATCTTTGCTGTAGCAGCACAGTAACTCAGTAGTGTTCTTTTCTTCAAGATACTGAGTAAAGGGAACTTGTTACTACAATACAAAGCAGAATAGTGTTCCTTTTCTCATGATATTAAGTAAAGGTCCTTGTTGCAGCAGTAGTATATCGCAATAATTCTCTATTTTCAAAATAAATCCTTGTTATAACAGTACAATAACTTAATAATTTTCCTTTCTTCAGGATAATGAGAAAGAGTCTTTGTTATTGCCACACAAAAAAAACAGTAATATACTTTTCTACAACATAATAAGTAAAATTCCTTGTTGTGGCAACCCAAACAACACAATAGTATTTCTTCTCTCTAGATATTAAGTAAGAGTCCTTGATGCGGCCACACAACAACACAGTAGTATTTCTTCTCTCTAAATAATAAGTAAGAGTCCTTGTTGTAGTGACACTCCAATACAATTGTATTTCTTCTCTCTGGATAGTAAGTAGGAATCCTTGTTGCATTAACACCACAACACAATAATATTTCTTCTCTCTAAATAGTAAATAAGAGTCCTTGTTGTAGCAACAACACAATACGAAAGTATTTCTTCTCTCTAGATATTAATTAAGAATCCTTGTTGCATTAACACCACAACTCAATAGTATTTCTTCTCTCTAGATAGTCAGTAAGAGTCCTTGTTGTAATAACAACACAGTACAGAGGTATTTCTTCTCTCTAGATAGTAAGTAAGAGACCTTGTTGCATTAACACCACAACTCAGTAGTATTTCTTCTCTCTAAATAGTAAATAAGAGTCCTTGTTGTAGCAACAGCACAGTACGAAAGTATTTCTTCTCTAGATAGTAAGAGTCCTTGTTGTAGCAACAGCACAGTACAAAAGTATTTCTTTTCTCTAAATAGTAAATTAAAATCCTTATTGTTGCAACAAAGTAGTGTTCTTTTCCTCAAAATGGTAAGCCTTGAGCCACACTTTTCAATACTCAATAATAATATAATTACTATTGTTATTGTTATTATTGTTTTCCAGATTACAAAAGAGTTCTTATTATCACAGCACAAATAACATTCCTTCTTTAAGATAAAAAAAAACAAAGAATCTTCATTGTCACACCATATGGTGTTATTTCTTCATAAGTTTTGAGTAGAAGTCGCCACATAAAAAAAGCAAAGAGAAAAGAGAAAACGGCTTTAAGTTTTAACTCTCAGAAAAATTTCACTTACTCCTCTTCTCTATATACCTCTTATCTCTTCCACCATCGACTTCTCTTTTGTTCAAAGTTATTTATCTTAATTTCAAATTGATAAGGAGACAGCGTCTGGAAAGAAAAAAGATCACTCCAAGGGCATCATGTAGCATAAATTCACCCCATAAAAAATGGGCACTGGCCCTTTAAGAAGTCTGTCACATCGGCTGGTACCCTGAGGGCCACAACTTGCTGCAGCGGCTGCCTTTCGGCTCCCCGTCGCCTTTTCTGGTCTCTCCCCAAGGGTAGGGACCTTCCCAAGGCAAGCCCCATAGCCCAATCTCCCCTGACTTGGGCTTTCCCTGGATAATCGGGCTGCAGTAGCTGAAAAGAAACAGCACGGAGCTGACGTCTCGTGCTGCCTAGCGCCTCCATGGTCAGACCAGAAACCGGATTACATCCTTTCTATTTAATGTTTCTGTTGCTATTTTTGGAAGATTTAATTTTTGTGATGGAGTTTGTGAGTAATGTTCTGAACTGTTAAGCCACCTTGAACTTTTAAAGTAAGGCAGGATATACTTTGATACAATTTTGGTAATATTTAATAGTTAATTTGTAATACTGATAACTAATTGCAATTAATGTGTAGCTGATAAGATAGGTATATCCTCTCTACATTTTTCTCTGTTTTGCTATTCACACTTGCTAAGTATGGGATTCTGGAGCTGCTACCCTACTTCAAAGATTTTGTCAAAGATTGGAAAGCCAGAATAGGCAGAATCTTCCTGTGCTAGCTGAACTGGCCTTGTGCTAACTGAACTGACCGTATGCCAACATCACCCTATTAAAATTTCTGAACATAATCTGGCTGGATGACCAAAAGAGGGAGGAGCAATCGGGAAGTTATGCTAGATCCAAACTCCTGCCCAAAGACGGGGAGATTACTATTCTGGTACACAATTAGGCTAGGACCAGAGTTGTCCAGCATTTCTAGGCTGAGAAGAATTTTGATTCTATACAGGTTCAACTGGTCTAGTTTTGGCTCAATTGGCCCTTAACCACCATGGAGTGGTGCTCTTCGTATGAAACCATTACTCTGGAACCCATTGGATGAAGGACAGTTTAGTAATATTTTAAATTAATTAAGAAATGTGGCGATTTTTAAGATAGATGTATTCAAGTACTGTTACATGAAATGATTTGTGCTTCCTCATTCTCTTTAAAGTTGTTTTTTTTAAAAGACAGCTGATTTCTCAGTGGAAAGGAAAAAAATGCCACTGTGTAATAAGTGTGCATGGTGGCGGGGGGGGGGGGGGTGAATCTTCTTCTATTTTATTCTATTTTGTCACATTCAGCTACTATAATTCATCTATGGATTGAGGCCACAGAATTTAATTTTGTCATTTATAACATGAAACATTAAATATGAGAAAGAATAGCTCTGAAGAATATTTCAGATTCCAATTGTGTAATCAAATGATATTGATATGGGGGGGGGGGAGGCCTATCTTCCTCCCCTCCCAAGCATGTCTTTTTTTTTTTTTTTTACTTGACAGCTGGTTAGTGACATGTTTACAGCAACACTTACATTATCTTCTTCTTCTTCCACAGCTTCTAAAACTCTTATAAACAGTATGTTGCGGGACCCTTCTCAGATTCCAGATGGAGTCCTAGCCAACCAGGTCTATCAGGTATTCATCACAGTCATCCTTTTTCAGTGGCAATGCTGTTATCTGCCTAGCAGTGTAAAAGATTTTAAACCTCATTTAATTACTGTCATCATAATCTATCACTGAGGTCAGGGAATGCATAAATGGCAATGTAATATTTGTGAAGAGAGCATTTCATTTTTTAATGCTTTATTTTTACACACAGTCTTTTTTTTTAAAAAAATCATGCAATATTTGTTTTCCATGATTACCTCTAAAAAGCTTTTGTTAGCCCCTAAGAAATAAATTTATTGTTTATAGGATTCTTTTTAACCATGATAATTCTGTCATTACCCATAACAGTACTACTTTTTTATTTGTCTTCAGTGCACTGTGAATGACTATTGTTATGGACCACTGGTGGACTGCATCAAACAGTATCCTTTCTCATAAAATTTTAGGTGCACAGTTGATGAGCTTAGACTCTGTGGAGGAGACGTGTCTAGCTTTAACCTGACATAAAGTTCTGCTTCACGAAACACATATCATACTCCTCTATTTTACATTCAATCAACTACAAGGGGGTCACTGCAGGCACTGTCTCTTATACTATTTAACTAACATCAGATACACCATATGAAAGTTGTCAGTTCACTAGATATATATTTCCTGTGCTTAGATGGAATCCTTTTGCTGTTGGTTACATGAAATATACAATCTTGTATGAAATTATTAGCTGTCATAACCTACACAGTTTTATAAGAATTCTTAGCCACTTTCCATTTTCTTTGGATAAAATGTATTTGAAATTCTGATTTAAAATCTTAAACTCAGACAGTGTCTGACTTACCAGTACTCGTTCATCTGTTTAGAAGAAATGCAGTTCAAGCCAGTTCCAAGAATTTTATAATTATGAGCAGTTTAAGTGCTTCAAGACTTAGAGCCCTACACAGAACTTGATTTATGATAGTTACAGTTTATGATTATTTTTTCAATAGGTAGAAAACCTGTAATTCTGTTCAGATCAATAAGCTGAAACATCTGTTATCGTTAAAAGCAGAGCTAAGGGACCTTTGGGCCTCCTGATATTGATGAATTGCTACTCCCATCATGCCTTACCATAGGCCAGGTTGAGGGTTGTAGGAACTGGATGTTCAGTAACATTTAGTGGGCCAAAACCCTCCAGCTCTTGTCCATATCCAACTGGTCTTGAAAATGTCATACAGTAGAGTCTCGATTATCCGACATAAACAGGACTGACTGATAGTCGGATAACCGAAAATGTCGGATAATCCAGATGCACACCAGTATTCCTGTGCCGCTATTGGGGACAAATGTCCCTCTCCTCCCTTCCCCTCCCACTCCTCCCTTCCTCCTTCCCTCCTGTTTCCTTCCCTCCCTCACTCCCTCATTCCCTCCCTGTCTCCTTCTCTCCCTCCTTCACTGCTTACCTCCTGTCCATCTCCGAGCCTTGCTGGGCCCAGGGAACGAGACGTCGCTGCGGCTGGGTCTCCTTCAGCAGCTCCTGCTCCAGGGCCTGGTCCTCCTCCTCCTCCTCCTCCTCCTCCTCCTCCTCCTCCTCCGTCACCGCCACCACCTGGGGCCTGCTCCTCCTCCACCACCGCTTCCACTAACACAGTTGGGGCCTTCTCTCTGGGAGCAGGCTCTGGAAAAGGTTCCAAGCGCCAGAGCAGGCCCCAGGCTCTGGAGAAGCCAATGGTGGGGGCCTGGGGCCTGCTCTGAGGCCTGGAGAAGCTGAGGCCTGGGTCTGCTCCTCCTCCTTTGCCACCGCTGCAGTTGGGGCCTTCTCCAGAGCCTCCTCCCAGAGGTGGCAGAGAAGGAGGAGGAGTAGCAGGGCCCTAGAGCAGGCCCCAGGTGGCAGCGGCAGAGGAGGAAGACAGAGGAGGAGGACCAGGCCCTGGAGCAGATCCTCTTCCTTTGCTACCACTGCGGTTGGGGCCTCTTCCGAGGCCTGGGCCTGCTCCTCGTCTTCCTCCGCCACTGCCGTGGTTGGGCCTTCTCTCTGGGAGCAGGCCTCAACTATTTTACAGTATAGTCTCAGTCCAACGTTGGATAATCCGGAGTGTCGGATTACCGAGTGTCAGATAACCGAGACTCTACTGTATTTTATTTCTCTTAATAATATAATAATAATAATTTATTTCTTACCCGCCCCTCTGAGCGAGCAATCGGGGCGGGGTACAACATGTTAAAAACATATACAGTTAAAATCCTCTCTTGTCTTCTGAATATTCTTAGACAATCTTGAGGCTCCTGTAGTTCCAAGATTAATATCTCATAATATTCATGAATATAATTTTTTTTAAAAAAAAAATTGTCATTCATTTGTGGAATCAGTGCATCAGGAATCCATTATCTTTGTTCAGTAAATGAAAATATGTTTTCAAACATCTTTACTGAATTTATTATTTTGATGTGACTTTCTTTGGTGAGTTCACAGCACAGCAAAAGACAAATCAAATTGTTTGTAAACACAACTTTATGTGAAAGTGGAGTTTAGGAAAAGTTTTTCTGAATCACAGTGTGCAAAATTTTCTGATTGTTGATTCAAAACATGTATGCTCATGGAAAGGCAATGTGAAATAACTATTAAAAGACCAATTTCTTCTCTATTCCCCTCAGTTCTTCCATATCCCTTGGTGAAATGTTCACTCAAGTTGTGAGTAAATTAATACAAACAGTTTTCCAAAATATTCAATGAAATTTTACAATGAAATATAGAAGAAAAGCAAAGATCTTAAATCTAATTGTTAATCCCAACTAGAGTAGATCCAATTATCATTGCGAAGTCAACACTAACGTGTTTTATTGATCCAATAAATTAAGACTAACCAATTTAGACCAATTTTGATGAAAACTACCACAGTCAAATCAGTCTTGCCAGCAAGATGTGATAAAGAAAAGAGAATATATATTTACTACTGTTCTTTAGATTTTGAAGGAATTTTATCTGCTGACATCCAACATCAGCTGATAAATGAATTATTAAGTTGTTTCAGTATTTCTGGGTCAAGTCCTCCTCCTGGTTAGGTGGACAGTTTGTACTCTGGAAAGATGGAAAGGGCTAAAAACCCTTAGCATAACATCCAAATAAGATTCTGGTCTGGCAGTTGTGGTTTTGTTTGTAAAGGGTCAACTATAGATAGTTGTCATAAAAATTAGAATTTCTCTGCTTAGGAATATATTATTTGAGCATAAAGGTTGCTGAGTTAGTTGTTAATGGTAAAACATACAACTTACCTTAAAATCCATTTAAAGTTAAGGTTTTAAAAGCATAATGTCTTCTAAGAATTGTATATTGATTTTAAATACAACTATCTAATTATATATGCATGGACTAAAGTATGAAGTCAACCTCTTTATAAATGCCAGGAGACTATTTTTCAGTAATAGTTTGCATGCTTACTGGAAACTAGGCTGCTGGATATCACGAGTAGAAAATGGCTTGTAAGGTTATTTACAAGTTTTACCCCATGGTCAGTGCCATACATCAATAAAAGGTATTACTGAGGACTAAGTCTAAGTGTTTCTGCTTATTATGCATTAAACATTTCGTTTGAGAATGTGACTTATATTTTTGCCATCATTCTTTGTTGGCCTCCATCATTATACTAGAGTTTGCTATACAGCCCTCCACATTCGCAGGTTTGACATTCACGATTTTGGTTATTCATAAATGTTAAACCCAACAAGTATTTCCAGTGGAAGAGGTGGAGGAAAGGAGCACTCCAGTCCCAGCACCCCTTCCACACTGGAAATGCTTTCTCCCAGCATTTCTAGGGTGGGAAGAGTGAAGGAAAAGAGCTCCCCAGCCCTGCCATTCTGGAAATGGCTGCCATGGGGGGGGGAGGTTATTCACTGTTTTTAGCCCACTAACCCTTGCAAATATGGAGGGCCAAGTATAGTACATGATTTCTATTGCAGCATCATGGTTCTAGTTGTACCCCGCCCCAATTGCTCACTCAGAGGGGCGGGTAAGAAATTATTATTATTATTATTATTATTATTATTATTATTATTTAGGATTTGTTGTATTATTATTTTCACTATTCCAGATATAACCCCTGCAAAGTTAAAGGAATTTATAATACACAATAATCAGAAATACTTAGACAATAAATCTGTTCAGAGTTTACATTACTTACTGTATAATACATGAGCATATGTGTGTTCAAATCATTTTGGACTTATGGTGACCCAAAGGCAAACCTATCATGCGGTTTTCTTAGCAGGTTTCTTCAGTGAAAGTTTGCCATTACCATCCTTTGAGGCTGAGAAAGTGTGACTTGCCCAAGGTCACCCAGTGGGTTTCAATGGCCAAGAATATATATAGTAAATATGTTTAGAAATTTTAGTCATACATGTGGTCCGAAAAATCTGGGTAGACATATCCACTCATCAATTTAACTACTGGTTGAGTTTTCCTTATTTAAAATTCCAAAATCTGAAATACTCCAAAATCCAATTTTTTTTCATGCATGGCTGAAATAGTGACACATTTGCCTCTAGTGGTTCAGTGTACACATACAGTGCACAAATTATTATAAATATTATGTATAAATTGTGCATAAGGTGTATATGAAACATAAATTAATGTTGTGTTTAGACTAGAGTCCCATCTCCAGGGTATCTCATTAAATATATGCAAGCATTCCAAAATCCAAAGGAAATCCCAAACACTTCTGGTCTCAAGCATTTTGGATAAAGAAGGCTTGACCTATACTGTACTTTTATCAAAAAAAGAAAAAAGAAAGAAAAAAAGAAGAAAGAAAGAAAAGAAAAGAAAGAAAGAACAGGAAAAGAAAAACAAAGAAGGAAGGAAGGAAGGAAAAGGGGAAGAAAAAAAAAGGAACCATCCCCTTTTCTAAGTAGACTAGTGAAAGGTGAGAGTTTAGAGAGAGTTTAGTGCTTCCTCAGAGCACCTAAAAGAAGCACTAGCCCCCTCTATTTTGTCTGCTACATCACCACTTTTGACCTTTTTGAATGCCTGGACAGGAAAATGATGGTGGTGGCAGCTCCTTGGCGCTTCCCCTCATAGGAACAATGAGAGGAATCAGGTTTTGAAGGATTTGAATAACACACTTGCGTATGTTTGTCAGCTTCTCTGGCTTAAAATCAAGCAAAGTTATCACACTAAAAATAAAGGCTGTAATCACTGCTAATGCAGTTGCCACTTTCTTTGCTTTGCCTTTTCATCCTTTTTGACATGTGTGCGTTTCTTAGCCATGCCTGTACCTGGTCACCTCCCCCACATGTCACACAGGCACAATTTACAATAGTTTTCTACTTATCCATCCACCTAGCCTTTAGGGTGAGCACTGGTAGAATTTTTTAAAGTTCTTTGGCATTGTTATCCTTTGCTTTGTTCTTTACATCCTTTGTTACATGACCCTAAATTTTACCTTTAACTTACCCATATATCAAAATCCATAATTTTGCCACCAAAACCTGCTTTTGACTTATACACGAGGTCCTTTTTTGTGGGTTTTTCGTGCTATTCTTGATGTTTCGCCAGCATCTGTGGCTGGCATCTTCACCTCTGAAGATGCCAGCCACAGATGCTGGCAAAACATCAGGAATAAACTCTTCTAGAACATGGCTACATAGCCAAAAAACAAAACAAAACAAAACCTCACAAAAAGCTATGGATGCCAGCCATGAAAGCCTTCAACTTCACATATACATGTGGTCGATAGTTAAGTATATATGGTATACAAGGGGCTCAGTGGTTAAGATGCTAACTCTGACAATTGCAAGATCAACAGGTGGGCAGTTCAAGGCCCAATTGTCACATGATGGAGTGAGCAGCTGTCACTAATACCAGCTTCTGCCAACCTAGCAATTTGAATACATGTAAAAGTGCAAGTAGATAAACAGGTACCACTTCAGAGCAAAGATAAAAGCATTCGGTGCAATTATGCTGGCCACAAAGACTATGTCTTTGACAACACTGGGTCCGTCGGCTTAGTAATGGAGATGAACCCTGCCCCCTACAGTCGGACACAACTTGACAATCTTGTGAAAAGGGAAACCTTTACGTTTATATATGGTAGATTCATAAAACATGAATTTTTAATTTGGAAACCTTTTTTTTTTTTTTTACAAATTTCCAACTTGGTTCAGAGGGGTTGTGATGGGTAATTTCCATATTAAAAACGTTTTTTAATGAAGTTAAAGAAATAAAAAGGTGCATATTTTTCACCTCTGCTATCATTCTCTTCTATTAATATATTTTAACAAAATAGTTATGATGTGAGAATGCTAAGCATGTACGTTATATATCTTAAAATATCAGGCAGCTTGATCATATATCTTACTTCAGCTGGCAAGATCTAGTGTTAAATATAGAGATAATTACGTAGGGCAGACTATAAAGAGATTCCTGTTACTTTCTATTCAGGCATGCTATCTTTGTACAAAGGAGATAAATGCTACTATACCTTCATTTGTTAAGTAAAAGAGAAACATTTTGCGAAATGCAGAAGTGAGAAATCTGGAGATGAAGTATTTTAAATAAAAAAATTAAATACATATCCAAGGGTAGCCAAGTCATTGAGGAGGGAGCAAACTTGTTTTCTGCTGCTCCAGAGACTAGAACACAGAACAGTAGATGCACACTGCAGGAAAAGAGATTCCAGCTCAACATTAGGAGGAACTTCCTGACAGTAAGGGCTGTTCGACAGTGCAACACACTTCCTTGGGAGTTGAGTCCTTGGAGGTCTTTAAACAGAGGCTGGATGGCCATCTGTTGGGTATGCTTTGAGAATTACTGCATGGCAGGGAGTTGGACTGGATGGCCCTTGTGGTCTCTTCCATCTGTATGATTCTATGTTGGCCATATAGCACAGCACAATCACTTACAAAATCCACAAAACAGTGATACCTTTAATCCATCAACCAAAATGCACAAAATACAAAATCCAAGCTTTCAAAGCTTCACTGGCTTCTTCATCAGGCAAAGGTGTTAAAAACTATATCGGATATTTTTTTTATGATGATGTTAGTCACAGGCCTGCATATTGTCAAGGTGTTTTTGATGTGTTGGTCTGTGTTGAGGTAGTGTGGAGGGATATCTTCATATCTATGCAGGCAGGCCTCTCCCTTTTCTGGCTATGTGGCACTGGGAACATAGTATTCCAAAGTCCAGGAGACAAAATTTGAATTCCTTTGAAATTCTCTCATAATAATATTCTGAGATTCCAAGGCTTAAGAGTGCATAAGGCTACATCTAGAGTTCAGAATTAATGCAGTTCGACACTGTTTTAACTGTCATAGCTCAGTGCTGTGGAATTTTACAGTTTTGAGTTTTGTGAGATATTTAGCCTTCTTTCTCAGAGTTCTGGTGCCACAACAAATTACAAATCCCAGGATTCCATTTGATAGAGCCATGACAATTAAAGCAGTGTCAAACTGCATTAATTCTGCAGTGTGGCAACAGGCTAAGTGAAGTGTTGATGCCAACTCTCCCTGTTTAGACTGTACTGTGTTTCATGAATCAGAAGCCCATCAAACCAGATAATGATAGGAAGCAAACAGATACAAATCACCTAGCAAATAGTGAAAGCCATCAGTCCCTCAGTCTAAAGAGATAGTGATGAAAAACTGTGATTCATTCTCTCCCATCCCAAATCTGCATTTTCTAGAAATAGTTACCTTTTCATACTTGTTCAGTATTTAATTCTAGATCATCTTTTCAGCAAGAAGGTGCTATGCTATACAATTCTAAACTTGAATTTTATTTGAAACTTGTATGTTATTCCTTCCTTGATGAAAAAAAAATCAGTGCAATTGGATATGAGCATGAAGTCTTACTGCAAGAAATGCTTTTGCAGAAAAATATATCTTTTTTAGGTAAGAGTTTATATTCTAATCTAGTTCCTCAACACTTGAAATCTCAGTAATTGTTTGCAAACTAAGCCTCCATAGATATCCTGTATTAAGTAGTAAAGAGAGGTGAAGAAATGATTGATGCAGTACATGTTATCTTTTATTGATTTAGACCTGAGCAGGAACTCAGTTATCTAATACCCCATATTGCACGTGCACAAGCTAGCAATTAATATTTTATAGAATAAGTAGCTGGAAAAAATGCTTTAATATCAGCTGCTGTATTACTTTTGGTGTCATGAGATATTAGCCATAATCTAGGTCTTGGGAGACTTAGAAGAAGGCATAGGAAATATTAACTGCATAATGCTTTATGTATTAAAAAGAAACACTGCAACAGGAAGAATTTTCTGGATTTTTTAGTTTATTACCTCATATGTTCGAACAAGTATACCATCTTTTATCATCTCTTTAATCAAATGCTGTCAGATATTAACCTACATTGGTCATCACATTAGAAGTATCATGTTTAATATTAGAGGTAACACTTACTACTGAAAGGACCATTTATCTTTTAAAAAACCGCATCTTCCAAGTAAAATATGATATATGCCTTTTTTCTTTTAGATTTGTAGTTTTGTGACATCTCAGTGTTTCTTAACTCTCATTTGGGCAGATTTTGCAGGTGGGAATCTTTCTATAGATTAACTTACCCTACAGTATTTTCTCACCCTGTGACAATACAAAAGCCCAACATCGTCAGGAGTGACTGAAAGAAAGAAATTGGTAGCATGACCTTTTGTAGACTTTAGTCTACTTCCTCAAATGCATCTGAGGAAGTAGACTGAAGTCTACGAAAGCTCATGGTGACAATTTCTTTCTTTCAGTTAGTCTCAAAGGTACTACAAGATCTCTCTACATACTGATTCTACAGAGCAGCATGGCTATAACTTTGAATCCTCAGGAGTGTTTGTGAATACAGAAATAAGAGTATTCCACAGTATGCAAAACCCAAGATCCATGTGGAACATTTGTTTTGGATAGTTGCCAGCTTTTCCTAATTACAAATAAACTGATTTTTTTTAAAAAAGAAATATTAAAAATTAACTATACAAATTTGTTTGAAACTTTTTTTGCCCCAGCTGCTTTTGTTTGTGTAACACACACACACACACCCCTCTGAATATAACAGATTGTCGATACTAGAATTTTTCCCCAAGTGGAAATGTCAGTGTTTTAAATATTTATAGTATTTTCATACTTAATGGTTAGTAGCTATAGGCACATTTTCCTTTTATCCACTAAAACCAGGATTAATTGGGAATATATTTTGAAGGGGAATATGACTGTGATGAAAGTATTTGTTTCATAGCATTTACATGTTATGATTTCAAAATATTTTCAAAATGTAGTATATAGACTACTCTGACATTTACAGTTTAAACTGCTTTATAGTATTATGACAGGGTGGCTTTTATATGGGGCATGTTTTTAACTATTATATGTTTTAATCTTAATTTTATATTAATTTAACTGAGTTATTTCAATTGTATTATTTTAAAATGTTTTAAAAGTGTTTTTATCTTATGAGCTGCCTTGGGTCCCTTTGTGGGAGAAAGGCGGCATAAAAATGAAAAAAATAAAATAAATATTAGGCAGTACCCTCACATAGGAAGGGAGTAGCTGAGGTAAAGAGGTTTTTTATTTTTTCCACCATCCTTTCAAAACAGTATCTCAGCACTAGATTTTGGAACAAAGGCTGCCTGGGTTCTCAGTGGTTCCTTTTGCATTATGTCGCTTTTATGGATGGAAGGACGCTACGATAAGGGGTTTTGGAAAGGCCCTGAAGGGTCTACTATAGTTCATATTCATTACTGTTGGTAACTCCTATGGGAGCTGCGGAGAAGGGGTAAACCCACAAAACTGGCACAAGGTGTGTACTGAGAGAGGGAGCTCTGCCAATTTCATAATAGATACCTCTGCGAATTTCCTCTCAGATCCCACACCACAAACCACTCTATTCAGGAGTACAGCATTTTGAGGGAGTTCCCAGGGCTGGTCAAAAGAAAGGGTTGGTGCACCGTGCAACTTCCCTTGCATGATCACAATATTCAGTGTCACTCTAAGAGTCTTGAGTAATTTTCCCATTCAATTGAACCTTTTCAGTGATTATATTTTAATATTAATTTCTGCCCAAAATATAAACTGAGAAAAAAAAGGTACAGCATGTCTTCATTGTGATTATACTAGTTATTTCTCACAGCTACTTTGAAAGCAATTCAATCAGCTAAAATATTTCTTTATTTTGAATATTTTTCAGTAACAAAGTACTGTATGACAGGTTGAATTAATGATGTTTATAATGAAGACATAAAAATGCAGAGATGACAAAGAAGCATTTTTATATTCATGTTTCAGGTTTGCTAAGAAGGTTCATTTAATCTGACACAGCATTGCATGCATAAGAAGGATATGTATGAGTGCATAAGTAATTCTGTGCCTCTGTTCAAAAGAAAATTAATTATTCTTCTATCTAGTTAATAGAATAATACTATTGTTTATATCATTTATTCTCTATATAGCTGAAGATCAGTTACGTGCAAAGGGTTATGACAAAACACCAGACTTCATATTAGAAGTGCCAGTTGGTGAGTCCATAAGATTTCTAGCTTTTATAAGCAAATTTGTTTATACCAAAATGCCTAAGTTCTTAATGGGTATTATGCAAGACACAGGGTGATCATAACAATGTATTAGATATTCACAGTAATGATCTAATATCTGTAAGAATTATTTATGGAATGCAGGTAGCATGTCAGAAGCGATCTCTCAAACTGACCTTAGACCTTTATTATGTATTGCAATATCTATTGCAGAAATCTATATCCTAAGCATATTGAATTATTCAAATTTCTAAACAGTTGACTGAGAAAAATATTTTAATTCGTCTTTGTATCAGTTCAAGGCAAAAGTAAAATACTGCTCTGCCCAAAGACAAAGTTTAACCATAGTTTTGCAAACTTTTTGTCACATGCTCATATGTATAAATGCACATTAATTGTCTTGCTATAATGATATATTTCATTATGAGAAGCAGATAGTTATCTATAAAAGGTAATTAGATAAAAGATATCCAGCTGCGCCCCACTTACTAAAAGTTCCTGTGCTGCTGTACAGTAGCAGCACAGTTGTTCATCAGTCTATCATAGTGGACACTGGAAAGAAATTATAGAGCAACTATAGAGAAAGTATGTTGGCATGAATAAAAAAATTAAAAAACAAAATACAACTACTCATTAAAAACCATTTTAAAACAACAGGTAGTTTAAACAGTCAGAACAGCCATGCCTGTTTTTTAAGCTCCAAAGGACATGTAAGACAACAACAACAATTTATATTTGTTTATTGATTTCTTATGTTCCTCCTCATGGATCAAGGCCGGGAACAACAACAAATCAACAGTGCACAACAGCAATTAAAAACACGTTAATTAAAAATTCACCTGGTTAAAATGACAAATGAGACATACATATTTTAAAACAATCCACATTTAAAATTCATTGTCTAAATTCACAGTTTAAAAATCATCTGGATAAGCCTGCTGGAAGAGACTGGTCTTCAGTGCTGTTTTAAATTTAAGCAATGTATTCAGCTGTTGAATCTCCTCTGGCTGGTCATTCCACAGTCTAGGAGTGGCTGAAGAAAAAGTCCTCTGGCTGACAGTTGCCAACCTAGACCTGACTGGAATAAATGTCTGCCAGATGACCTGAGTATATGGGGCAGATTATATAGGAGGAGGTGATCTCATAGGTAACCTAGACCCAAACCATGTAGGGCATTAAATATAAAGGCAATACAGTTTTAACTGTCTGCCAGAAATCAAATAAGATCAAGCCAACTTAACTTCACTTGGGAGGTACTTCCGCAGTCAAAGTGTTGCAACAGAGAAAGCCTTGTCACATGTATCCTGGATTCATGGGATGGTTGGACATGCAACAACGGTTTCATTGAGCATCTCACATTTTGGACAGACTCATTTAGGAGCATGTGGTCTCCCAGATATCCTTGGTCCAAGCCTTTATCAATCTTTTCTTTAACAAAAACAAAACCACCAGTCCTCTTCCAAGAAGCTCAAAATGGATAAATGGGTGGATTCTTGAAAGTTCTGGAAAAAAAATTTCCTGCTGATATGGCCAATGTTTCTTTTTCATGTCCATTACATCTTTGCAGCTGTCTACCAGAACCTTTCTGAATACTGTGAAGTGACTTGTAATCTGGCCTACAAGGGAGTTGTTTGTGCCTTGAGTAGCACACTGTGACAAATTTGGAAATCAGTTTGACAGTAAAACCACTTGCTTCTCTCATAATTTAAGATTCAGGATAGCACAATTACAATAGCGCCAGTGTCAAGATCACTGTCTTGTCCAATTTGTGTTGGATGAGTTCAGTAGTTTAAACCTGAAGATGTGGACAAGGTGCTGATCTAAGTTCATTTCTTGTGTGATTAACATTTTGCTTTGCAGACTTACTGCATCCACTAGGGAGAGATTATCTGGCTGGATTTAGGAGATTGAACATTCCTCTTTGGCAGAAGGGGTAGAAAAAAGAGTTGGCAAGCAGGTTACTGCTGAAGTAACCTAAAGTAGACCCAAAAACATGAAAACAACTATAGGTCATTTCCCACCATCCTCTTCCTGAACAAGGCACTCAGATGAGTGTTCACTGTTCAGCCTTAGGTCCTCTGGGTTGCCATGTGAGCATGATTTGCTTTTGAAGATAGCACAGCCAGAATATGTTAATGCTGGGAACAGTTACTACAAATAAATGGGTACAATGAAGTAATTGATATGTCAGAGTAATAAATTCTTGAATTTGGGGAGTTATACATTGCACCTGTGTACATCCTAATCCCAGTTATCTAGTTTTCCAAAAGAACAGATTGTCTCCTAAAGGGTGAAAAAGTCCACAGCTATGGTAAAGAAATATGCTGCAACAGTTCCTAGCAAGTGCTTATTTCTCTACATTCTACCACATATTATCCGTAGCTTACAATACTGTTGCTGTCATTTGTGCTATTTCTTCTACCTGCCCCTTTTTCTGTTTCCTTCTTTTTTGTCCTCTCTTGCTTTTTGCACACTCCTACAAAAATAGAATTTTTTCTGTGTTTATCGTTCATTTATTTCCAATCAACAGTGATTTTTCTAAAAGGCAGTCAGACATGTGAAGAGCCTAATAATGCCTGGGAATATGCATCCGAAACAGCTAGTTTACAAATATGCAAGATTTCTAAGAATGAATCTTAAGTCCAGGATTTCCTATATTTTCTTTTCTTTATTTGTTTAATGCTCTCACATTAGATAAATAAATGTATAAATATTAAATAAGGTGTGTATCAGTGCTAAGTCATAGACATGGCTAAGATCAGATGCCAGAAGAAAACCAGCACACTCTTTGCTTCTTTTTGTATCCAATGAATCTGTCATCATGGCTCAACAGTTCAAAGGTTTAACCAGGGGCTATCAGAGATAGCCATTCTATCTAATTTCAGAGGAACTGGATCTGAGATCTTAGAGTATAGCTGGGGAAAGGGCTTTGAAAGACACTAGAACTCAGGAAACAATTTTGAAAATACAGAAGGATCTATAATGAAGGAACGTTACTGAAAACAAAGACCAACAGTCTTAGCTAGTGTAAGCTGTGAGGAGGGGATGGGGTTCTGGAATTGCATACAGGGTTCAAGGTTATCAGGAGCTAGTGATTCTTAAGATATAAAGCCTTACTATTGATCACATAATGTCATTCCTTTGTTTCTGGTACTTTGGCAAAGACACACCAGACTCATGAATTCAAGAGTAAATAATGCTTTATAGAAAGTTGACTATGACAGAGCTTGATAATAATGAATTATAAAAGTTTGAGCTAGCCTTAGGCGACGACGATGGCATTACCACAAAGATGTGTTTGAAAGGAATGCTTCCTATTCCTAATTTGTATATAATTTTCTGGAGTCATTTGTTCCACATTCATTTTAATCTAAAGGCTTTTTTACTTTTAGCTGTAGAAGGTGACATCATTCATTGGATTGAAAGTAAAGCTTCTTTTGGTGATGAATGCAGCCATCAAGCTTACCTAAATGACCAATTTTGGAGTTACTGGAACAGGTAATTTTTCTTTCTTTTTCTTTAGTTATTGAGTTACTGTAATTACTGTAAGCAACTCATCTACAATTAGTATTCTATTAGCTTTCCATATAAAGGAAAAGTGGAATATAACTATTGAGATGAAAGGAAATAAACATCCTCTTGACACCCACCTGTTATTCCAGACAATACCAGGTTATGGGAGCCACATTATCCTAGTCTGTGTTTTTCATTATGTAGACATAGTGTATATCCCAATAAAGCAGTGATGACAGTTCTTAAGAGTGACTTTTTGTGATGCTCACTTGTTTTTTACAGCTGTAAGATGTACCACTGTTAGAGAAATGAAGCATAAGTACCTTTGAAATTTTGTAATCCAAATTCGATCCATCATTTTGCCCCCTTGTAATATTTCATATCCTGGACCAGTTGCTTGCCTTTGTACATCTCGCTTGGGAGGTACTTACAGAAAAGAGCAGAATTATTCATTTCTCTTGAAAACTGGATGTATGTTCTGCTAGGGATCCTCAAAACAACAAGCTTTGTCTAGTTTGCTAGGGTCTATGAATATACTATCCACTACATCATTTGCTTATATGCGCCAAGAATTTAAATGCTCCCTTGTAATTTCTACTTTGAACTCAGTTATTTGTATGCAAGGCTAAACTGATCTTAAGAAATAAGTTTTGGGTCAAAATTGTGCATTTACTGCTTAAGTTTATTTGACAACAGTTTGCAAGTGCTACTGTACAGTATCTGTGAATCACTGTTTTGTTCCATTATTTGGAAAGGCCAGCATAAGAAGATGAACACTGGTGGGTGGGGTTCCATTTTGGGGTCTTTATATTTTCTAGCTAAGCCTCTTGAAGAGCTTTGTTTGAAGCTTTCATCATGTTTAACATAATCTTTTGCTGAATTCTTGATCTGTTTTGAATGTTTCAGTTGCAAAGGTGTGCTAGGAAGGCAATTGTATAAAGTCTGTTTTATCAAGTCAGACCATTGGTCTTCCTGGCCCATTATTGTCTGCTCTGGCTGGCTGTTGGTCTGATTTATTCCTTGTCCTGTAATCTAGAGATTTTTTTTTGATGAAGAAGCTAAGGACTGAACCTGTGCTATGGCCACTACTGAGACAAAGTTAGCTGTTTTTGCTCATAAGTGCTGCCTATGTGTGTGTGTAAAATATTAAAGGTCCAAGAAAATCTAATTTAGCATACTTCATTCTGTTTCTCTTGTAATTAAACCACTGAATTCAAAAGTAAAGTTGTGAACTTACATATTCTGTTATAATATACTAATGAGTACATTGGTATCATCAAGAGACAGATTAATTAATAATTAGTAGCCACACTGTCAATAGTGACTTATAGTAAGAATGTATTCAGTTTTCTTCTTCCATTGTTTGCAAATTGGGCTGCAGTGTCTCTTAGACTATATTTTTATTGAGTCCCAAGAGGAACCTTGATGCTGTTATTATCAGAAGCAACTTTGCAACGTTTGAAGAATGAACTAACAAAATGACTTCTTTGACACTGATATTCAAGTAATGATAATTCCACATAATGAGAACATTATTTCTTCTACACTCTTTGAATGTGAATAGCAAACCTTGAATCTACTGTAATCTTTCCCTATTTAATTGTAATCTAAATGTCTTTAGTTTTCTGCATATACTCGAAACAAGAGAAAAGCCCCTAGAATTATTAATAGGGATGCTCAAAATTCTTCTAGCGCTAACTTCACTCCCAGGTTCTTTTCTAAAAGCATGTATAAAATGTTTCTAAATATATCTGTTAACAAGTTAGTCTAAGCTTAATGACACTTGCGTCTGAAGTCTCCAATTGTGTGTGTGTTTATTTTTGAGCACATGCATATAGGACATTGCACTGAAAATGTGCTGGATAATTAGATCTGCGATGTTATCCAATATGCACAGTTAAGTAGGACATATTAGTATTTCATATGAGCCATGGAGAGAAAAAATTAAATTCCATATTAGTGTGTCCATATTTCCATTGTTATATATGTCATATATTTACTTTTACCATTTTTACAAAGCAATGCAAGAAATGAGTTACTAAACTGGTTAGTATTGTCATAATAATGTTATCAGTTAATTTGTTGCAGTAAACTTCAACTGTTTGGAAATTTTAGGGAAGAAGACATCCTTTCTCTAGCATAATGTCAATATCTAGCATTTCAGGGGTTTAAAAAGTTTTACTGGCAAGATGAAACATACTGGCTTAACAAAGAATCTTAATAGAAACCTTGGGAGTTGCATTTGTCAAGCATCTAGGAAAACTGTTCATGCATACCCAGTGTCCAAAGCTTCATTGGCAGCCAAAACACAAAGAACTGAAAGGTCATTCTTCTTCCTGCAATATGATGGTTTGTTGACATATTTTGACACACTGGTATAATACTGAAAGGTTTTGACCTTACTGCAACACACAGGGATTTAGGATTGCCCAGACCATCCATTGCTCATGAAATTTAACAAATTCTGCATTCTTACTGCCTCTCTCATCTCCCATCCCCATCCTAGCATTAGTTAGCTTATTTCAGAAAATGGGCTTGGGAGAATTGATAGACCTGCATTACTGTAATTTATTCATTCAGAGTATAGTAACATTGTTGAAGTGGTAAATCATTCCAAATCTCTACACAAAAATAAAATGTAGTGAACTTTGCAAATTAAGTTAGTTATCCTAAAGTCTACATGAGAGACCTCACTTTTGCTTCTGAATAGAAAGGCCGCTATTTGCTTAATGCATATGTGTAAATAATATATTTTTCATGTGAATCAAGATATGCTTAATATTGATTTTAATAGATAATGTCTCCAAAATGTATAGCTACATTTTTGTTAGAAGTCTAAAGATTGCCAAGGTTTGGACTGAGGTCAGGAACATATAATTTAGCAAACAGTTCACTGTTTCTAAACAGTGTTTTCAAGATTTGGAATCTGATAGTGGCATCTGCTTCAAGATATCAGAGAAAGTTTACAGTGTTTATGATAGGTCTCATCTTTCAGTACAGATTCAACTGTGGGAATAAGACAACAGGAATACATTCACATGAAGATTGTATTAGCCAATAAATATCACTTTGTAGACATTTTTTCCATGTTATGTCAGATTTAAACCATCATTTATAAATGTAGCTTTTTTCCCTTTTTTCCAAAACTAAATAGAATATTCTATTTTTGTAGCTTGAATTATATATTTTTATATTTTTTTATTCTTCAAATGTGGTCACAGCATCAGAAGCTATCCCATAATACAGGCAGAATGCTTTCAGCTTCTATCTACATTACCGCAAGGCTTCAGCTCCAATTTCCTTGGTATTTCTCATTCAGATTAGACAAGCATCTAGGCTTACGTACGATAAGAGCTGACAGCATAGATCCTGCTATGTTTGCCAAAGGCCTGGTCACAGACACTCCACTATGTCAAAGAATGTCAACCCCCACAGACCTTACCTTTCAGTACTCCTTGTAATTTTTAATTGACATTTACATCTGACATTTTGAATGTACATCTTATTGTTGGGCCTTTATCTACATATGAATAGTAAA
The DNA here is from genome assembly GCA_034509955.1 of Urosaurus nigricauda. Taxonomy (NCBI): domain Eukaryota; kingdom Metazoa; phylum Chordata; class Lepidosauria; order Squamata; family Phrynosomatidae; genus Urosaurus; species Urosaurus nigricauda. The sequence continues at coordinate 55,311,621 of JAOEGL010000001.1, forward strand.
AACAGTTTTCTCTATAGGATCAAAACATTTAGTTTTTACTTTTAAAAGACTGATTTGTTTTCTGCCGATCAGGCCTAGCTACATTCCCCCTCCTCTCATGTAATTTTGGAAATGCTTTCCTAATCAAATTGCAAACCTTTGACTATGTGTGTGTGGAGGACTAAGTTAGTAATTGACAAAATATAATAATATTTTTGTAAGACATACTAAATGTATGTTTGTAATGCAAGTCTCTGCTTTAAAACCATAATGCCATTCTTTGGTATTTTTAAAATTATAATTCCCATGAATAATTACAATAAATTCCATTTAAAGCAGAATAGTTGAGACAAAATAATATTTTGAGAAGCATATGCTGTGTATTAAATCTATGTTTTGCAGTAATTTTTCTGTGTTTTCTAAATGTAAGTTTTAAATTGCAAAATTTCAAATTTATTAAATGAATTAGAGTAATTATCCTAAATTAAAATAAGGAAGTTCACTTGCTCATAAATGTCAATAAGCAAAGAACAAGCAGAAGTGGTTTGTCACAAATGATGCTGCTTTTCTTCTAATTAGTTAATTTACATTTTACAAATTAACAGTAAAATTCAGATAGGAGATATTCCAGCAGCATACCATAGCTTTACTGACCTGTATTTGTATCTGCCAAATTTAAGTTAATTAGAAATGTAGATGCTGTTTGTTTTATCTGTCACAAAGCTCATCTTTTTAAAAAGGCTAGACACACTCCCCCCACCAACATTTATCATCTAAATAATAGTCTTCCCAAGATGGCAGCCTCATAATAAACTCTTTTCAGTGGAGTGATGGGTAATGAAGCTTGCTTGTGAAGGCAGCGAAAAATGTTGTCTAGCCAAATGCATGAATATGATGGCTGGAGAATCAGTGGACTTTCTCAGTCATCAATCTTTTTAGTAGCCTCTTATACATCTGAATATTTTGATAGATGATCTAATAATTGAGTTATCTATCTTTCTAACTATCAGAGTTGCATAAAAATTATTCTCACATACTACTGAATATTAAATATATTAGACATCCAGTAAATTTTTCAAAAAGGGACCAGGTGCTGGAGAAATTTTATGGTATAAATTCCCCTACTAAATTAACCAATGGAAATCTAGAGAATTAAACCTTCTGTGAATTGTGCCTTCTTGTACAATTTCTATAAGAAATTTTATATAATAATATAATAATAATAATAATAATAATAATAAGAAGAAGAAGAAGAAGAAGAAGAAATAAAATTTATTTATATACCGCCCTTCTGGTGATCAGGGCGGTGTGCAACATATGCAAACATTAAAACATCATAAAACATCATAGATTAAAACAATCCAAATACAATAAAAACAATATCACCCAATGCTATATACAATGGCAATACAATAAGCAGCTTACATGACAAGGCAGAAATGGAAAAGGCCCATTCAAGAGTATGCCTGCTTAAATAGGTAAGTCTTCAAGTCCTTCTTAAATTGGGTGAGAGAGGGAGACAAGCGGAGCTCAGTGGGCAATGAGTTCCAGAGGCTAGGGGCAGAGATGGAAAACGTCCTCTTCGTTGTATTCACTAATCTAGCCTCTGGGACTCTCAATAATTGTTGCCCAGTGGATCTTAGTGTGCGGGGCGGATTATGTGGGGAGAGACGGTCCTTCAGGTACCCTGGGCCCAAGCCATATAGGGCTTTTATAAAAAAGTAAATACAGTATCAAATTAATTTTATTAAAAATGTTAGAATACATGCAAATCAGGTGACCCGTGAATGATGAGATAAAATATTTTCTGGGGTCTCTGGTATCAAGTTAAGTGAAAAAATAGATTTTACATAGTTTCTCAGATTTTATTTTTTATTTTATTATTATTTGTAACATTTTATTTCTATGTTTTGCTTATATTATTCATATTGGTTACTTGAAAGTTTAGACAAGTAATAATCTAGAGCAGGTGTTGTTTAACATTTCCTCTCATATCTCTTACCCTAATACCTGTCTACCTAAACAGTGATTACCTTGGGAGTAGATGTTCTTTACCTGTTGTTTTCCCCTCTGCAAATAGCAGTAATCAGTGTAGTGGCTAAGTTGGAGAACATTGCCCCTAAAAAATATTCAACACTTTTCCAGTCTTGAATCATTCAAATATAAATGTGTCTCCTGCTTCACACCAGGTTGAGTTGATCTGTATTAGGTAGGTTCTAGAATTAGTCATACTGAAAGTAGATCCAATCAAAGTTGTTTAAGTAATTAATTATTAATTTAATTCTCCTTGGTCTTCTCTAAGTTTGGCTAAGGCCTCAAGCAGGCGAGAAGGAGAGAGCAGCCTGCAGCTACTTTTTCCAAGAGCGGGCCAAGACCCCACTGGCCACATTAGCCACTCCCAAAATGGCCTGCATGCGCATGGCATGACCACATGGTTCAACATCAAGTCGCACTGCTGAAAAACCCTTCCCCCCACTATCCCTGAGCACTGTTGCACAAATAGCCTTGATGCCATCCCATTGGATGGCTGCCCCCTTTGATTGTGCACACAGTCACACCTACAAACAGCCCCCCCCCAATGGTACAGAGCATTAGAGCAGAGGTGTGCTTAGTAAAACACCAAGAATGCACAATCATGCCTCCCCTACATGCCCCTTCACCTCACCCCTTTGCCCCATCTGGTTTGTGTACATTGTACTTACAGCCATTGGAGGTGTCACACTTTCCTTTTTTGCATTGTTGCCCAACCGCTGGCTCCAACCTTTTAAAATATGCACCTGCACCAATGCATTTATATGCCAGTTTAGTGTTAGGATTAGTTAGAATGGAGCACTCCTTTGGGAGCGGTCTCATGTCGGTGACTGGTCTCATAGTCTCGTGTAGGGGTGTTTGTATGCACAGTCAAAAGCGCACACTTTCCTGGCTAGACTTGTTATTTTTAGTCCGGTTTTTCCCCCTTGAGAATGGCTGCAGCACATCATCTAAACACCATGCTCCCAAAGCTGCCTGAAACTACTTTTGGATCTGTTTGAGGCCTAAGTCTGGAAGTAAGACCATTGAATAGTGTGGGGCTTCTGGAAAAATATGGTTAAGATTTGCAGTATGAAAAATAAGGTATCTGTAAACAACGTGAACTTGCATTTTGTATTTTCAAGAATTGAAAATCTTAAGCACATGACTTAAAAACAAGATGTTATTTTTGAATGCATAATGGTTCTAGCAGCAACATGGTTCTAACTGCTACAGGTATATGGTAGTTACCAAAACGGATGTGTTCCTCTGTACTACTTCTTTAAGAGAAAATTTTGTAGCAGCAGCAGCAGATTTAACAATGAAAGAATAAGGATAGATTTCTGCATTACGAGAAAGAAGATCAACATATTTCAACAAATTCTTTATGTAAAACTAGCAATATGCACTGGTAAAATGCAACAATGAAGGAAGTCTTGTTTATGCAAACCAAATCATTATAAAACTTATACAAGCCACTTGGAAGTTGTCCACACAGGCCAAATGGTCTGACTTCCCCCTGGCCTCATGTCTTCTACTTTAGATGATGCAGGCTAAAAACCCCATTGCGGGATCAGGCTCAATCACACCAGTACAGATGCAGATCCAGATAGGGGTAGCCGTGACTCAACCCATGCTATCCTTGCCCATCTGCTCAGGCTCTAGGAAACTTTCAAAAGTCAACCAGGGTTTTCTTTTATTTTACCAGCCTTCACTCTCCTTATGATTTCCACTTTTGTGGCCAACGTATAAATCTATGGGGTTTTTTTTTAAACTTGATGAGGGTACCTGATGAGTCAGGCCTACCTACTTTCCCATTTTCTCTCTGTTTTGCTGTTCATTCATGAACACTTTGGGGTTGTCCACATAGGTTAGGGAAGGATTTTGGAGGTAGCTTCTGTTTACCTTACCAATTGTAGGTAGGCACACACAGCTACCATAGGATTTGCTACAGTAGAATCCCATTCTTTCCCATCTCAAGGTTTATTGCATTGTTTATTGGAGGCACGCTGCTGAAACCCAACATTGAAAGTCTGTATTTCTCCAGGCCTCCTTTGTTACCCTTCAATTGCTCATGCTGCTTTAAAAAAGTTTGGCTAGACTGTCTAGTTTGGCTAGACAGACCACTTGGAGTGAGAGAGAGAAGGAGGAAGAGCACCTTTTTGGCAGCCATTTTAAGTGGTAAGTGTGTGGATTTTTAAAATCTCTTGGGGGAGTGTGTCTGTTGCAGAGGAGGAGGAGCTTCTGTGAGTCACATCTGTGAGTCACAAGTGGGAGGAGCTAGGAGACTAGCTGTAGAGAACTGCTCAGAGAGCCGCGCGCCGAATTCCCCCCCCCCCAAACAGGGTGAAGCACAACTTAAGGAGTAGAGGAGCTGTAAACTTTGTTTTTTAGAGGTTCTCCTTTGGATCTCCCCCTTTTTAAAAAGTGCTTTGAAGGGTTCCCCTCCACCTCAGAGGAAGTGAATACAAGTTAGAAACCAGGGCATCTGTATAAAGTAACATTCCCAGTAGGTTGAAATCACTGGTAGAGTTTGGTGAAATAGGACAGGACATCAGGGGCATTTGACATTGGTGTTTACCGGGGGATATTCTTCGAGGAGGAAGCCCACAGTCCTCTTTTAGTGATTCCTTAATACTTCTCAGTATGGGCACCGAGGGAGCGGCTGCAGTCACTTGCAACACTTGTGGGATGTTTGTCTTCTTGCCTACAGATGTGGCGAACTTCACATGCCCCAAGTGCAAGTTGGTAGCCCTCTTGGAGGAGAAAGTACAGCAGCTGGAATCCAGGGTAGCGACACTTCAGCATGTCAGGGAGCAAGAGGTTTTCCTCGACAGAACGGAAGGAACGATCTTGGAAGGGGACCACACAGAGAAAGTCGCTGGGGGTGAGAAGGTTACTTCATGTACACAGGAGGCAGACAGCTGGAGGAATGTCACACAGAGAAGCAGAGAAATCAGAGATAGCAGTAGAAGCTTGCAGCTACAGAATCGTTTCGAAGCCCTTTCACTTATCAAGGAGGATCACGAAGAGCAGCATGGACAGACTTCAGGGACACAGCAGGGGAGCCTGGGAGTTCCATCGCAGGGAAGAGTTGCTGCTAAGCCTCAGAGGAGGCGCGTGGTTGTGGTGGGGGACTCCTTGCTGAGGGGTACAGAAGCAGTGATTTGTGGGCCCGACAAGATGTCTCGTGAGGTGTGCTGTCTCCCTGGAGCAAAGATCCGTGATGTGACAGAGAGGCTGACAAGATTGGTGAAATCTACTGACAAATACCCCTTCCTTTTGGTCCACGTGGGAACGAATGACACAGCAAGACACAGCCTTCACAATATCAGAAGGGATTACGAGGCTCTGGGGAAGAAGCTGAAGGAAATGGACGCACAGATTGTCATCTCGTCTATTCTACCAGTAGAAGGGCATGGTCCAGGAAGAAAGAGGAAAATAGCAGATATCAACAACTGGCTCCGCAGATGGTGTCGCCGAGAACAATTTGGATTCTTGGATCATGGGCTGCGGTTCCATGAGGAGGGACTTCTAGCAAGGGATGGGCTACATCTCACGCCAGTTGGAAGAAACGTTTTTGCCAACAGTCTGAAGAATCTGATCAGGAGGGCTTTAAACTAAGTGACCTGGGGAAGGGAGACAGCAGTCTGGAAGGCAAAACGGCTAGAAAAAATAGTCAAACTGACATAGGGGGAAGAAGACAAACAGTGCAAGGACCCAACAATAGGAGCCAAAAAAACATGCACAGGCATCAAGTAAAGGGGACACATGGTCTTAGATGTCTCTACACTAATGCACAGAGCATGGGAAATAAGCAAGATGAACTTGCACTCCTAGCACAACAAGGGAAATATGATATAATAGGCATCACTGAAACCTGGTGGGATGAGTCTCACGACTGGAATATAGAAATAGAGGGATATAACCTTTTTAAGAGAAACAGGCCAAGCAGGAAAGGAGGAGGAATAGCATTATATGTCAAGGATATTTACACCAGTGAAGAGGTCCAGGAAATCAATACTGGAAGCCAGGTGGAGAGCATCTGGATAAAAATTAAAGGAGAGGGAAACAACAGGGATGTCACTGTGGGAGTCTACTACAGACCCCCAAGTCAGACAGAGGAAATGGATGATGCCTTTCTAGAACAGATGACCACACAATCAGGAAGGAGAGATGTAGTAGTGATGGGGGACTTCAACTACCCGGATATTTGCTGGAAGTCAAACTCAGCGCTATCCTCAAGATCTAGAAAATTCCTCACTTGCCTGGAAGACAATTTCATTGTCCAAAAGGTGGAAGAGGCAACAAGGGGATCAACTATTTTGGATCTGATCTTAACCAACAGGGAAGACCTAGTTGATGGGGTGCAAGTGGTGGGATCCTTAGGTGGAAGTGACCATGTCCTCCTGGAGTTTGTTATACAGTGGAAAGGTGAAGCTAGGCATAGTCAGACACGCATTCTAGACTTTAGGAAAGCTGATTTCAATAAACTTAGAGAAATACTGGGGGTGATCCCATGGTCAAGAATACTAAAAGAGAAGGGAGTTCAAGATGGATGGGAGTTCCTCAAAAGGGAGATACTAAAGGGACAATTTCAGACAGTTCCAATGAGGAAGAAAAATGGGAGATGTCTCAAGAAACCGGTATGGATGACTAAGGAACTTACAAATGAGCTAAGTTTTAAACGGAACATGTATAAAAAATGGAAAAATGGGGAAATCACCAAAGAGGAATTCAAACAAATAGCCAGTACATGTAGGGATAAAGTCAGAAAAGCTAAAGCGCAAAATGAACTCAGGCTTGCTAGAGAGGTTAAGAACAATAAAAAGGGCTTTTTTGGATATGTCCGCAGCAAAAGGAAGAAGAAGGAAACAGTTGGGCCACTGCGTGGAGAAGATGGCCAAATGCTCACAGGAGACAGAGAAAAGGCAGAATTGCTCAACACCTTCTTTGCTTCAGTCTTCTCAGGAAAGGCAAAGGGTGCCCAACTTAAGGATGATGGGGCAGAGGACAGAATAGGGGAATTTCAGCACAGAATAAATAAAGAGACAGTACAGGAATACCTGGTTAATCTAAATGAATATAAGTCTCCAGGACCAGATGAACTACATCCTAGGGTATTGAAAGAACTGGCAAATGTAATATCAGAACCAATGGCAATCATCTTTGAGAACTCCTGGAGAACAGGAGAAGTCCCTGCAGACTGGAGGAGGGCAAATGTTGTCCCAATCTTCAAAAAGGGGAAAAAAGAGGATCCCAACAATTATCGTCCGGTTAGTCTGACATCAATTCCAGGAAAGATTCTGGAGCAGATCATTAAGCAGAGAGTCTGTGAATATCTGGAAGATAATTCCATAATCACAAAAAGCCAACATGGGTTTCAGAGAAACAAGTCATGCCAGACAAATCTGATCTCTTTTTTTGATAAAATTACTAGCTTCGTAGATGGAGGGAATGCTGTGGATATAGTATATCTTGACTTCAGTAAGGCATTTGACAAGGTTACCCATGACATTCTTGCAAACAAGCTTGCAAAATGTGGGATAGACAAGGTAACCGTTACATGGATTTGTAACTGGTTGACTGACCGAACCCAAAGGGTGCTCACCAACGGTTCCTTTTCATCCTGGAAAGAAGTGACAAGTGGGGTCCCACAGGGCTCTGTCCTGGGCCCAGTGCTATTCAACATCTTTATTAATGACTTGGATGACAGTATCGAGAGCCTAGTTATCAAATTTGCTGATGACACAAAATTGGGAGGAGTAGCTAATACCCCAAAGGACAGGATCAAAATTCAAAATGACCTGAATAGACTAGAAAGCTGGGCCAAAGCTAACAAAATGAAATTTAACACAGAGAAATGTAAGGTCCTACACATAGGGCGGAAAAATGAAATGCACAGATATAGGATGGGGGACACCTGGCTGAATGAGACAACATGTGAAAGGGATCTAGGTGTCCAAGTAGACCACAAGTTGAACATGAGTCAACAGTGTGATGCAGCAGCTAAAAAGGCCAATGCAATTTTAGGTTGCATCAATAGAAGTATAGTATCTAGATCAAGGGAAGTAATAGTGCCACTCTATTCTGCCTTGGTCAGGCCCCACCTGGAATACTGTGTCCAGTTCTGGGCACCACAATTCAAAAAGGATGTGGAGAAACTGGAGCATGTCCAAAGGAGGGCGACTAAAATGGTGAAGGGTCTGGAAACCATGCCCTATGAGGAACGCCTTAGGGAGCTGGGGATGTTTAGCCTGGAGAAGAGAAGGTTAAGAGGTGATATGATAGCTCTGTTTAAATATTTGAAAGGATGTCACATTGAGGAGGGAGCAAGCTTGTTTTCTGCTGCTCCAGAGAACAGGACTCGGAACAACGGATGCAAACTGCAGGAAAAGAGATTCCACCTCAACATTAGGAGGAACTTCCTGACAGTAAGGGCTGTTCGACAGTGGAACACACTCCCTCGGAGGGTGGTGGAGTCACCTTCCTTGGAGGTTTTTAAGCAGAGGCTGGATGGCCATCTGTCGGGTATGCTTTGATTGGGAGTTCCTGCATGGCAGGGGGTTGGACTGGATGGCCCTTGTGGTCTCTTCCAACTCTAAATTTCTATGATTCTATGATTCTATGAATGAGGAAGGAAATGTGTTGGCATAAAAAGACCTTATAAAAAGGAACTTCTTTGCCAAAGACTTTGTTAATTGAGATATATCTATAGTTTTAATCTAGTCTACATTATGAGTAATAGAGAATTGGTTAAATGTATCAAGTGAATAGCACTTGAATATAGTGCAGAAATTCATATTCTTCATATTCTTCCTCAATAGAGAGAACAGTGAGGAAATTTATCAATTCCTACTTGTAAGAACAAGGAAATATTTACATCTCTACAGTCAATGCATACACACCCATCCACAGAAATTACTCTGGAAGCATCAGGTGGATGCTTTCTTAGAAACTGCTTGACCTCTGCATCCATCTCTAATGTGGAAGCTATGATCAGAGCTAATCATGTGTTTGAAATTTTCATCTGGGTACAGGGAAGGAAGTAAATTATAGATCAAGTATATAGTACTGGGTGCCTAAATCATGTCCAGTACATGGAACATGGACTGATGTTTTATATACGACAATGGTATCAATTATGCTTAGTACATAGCTCCCTGCTTCCATTTACTCCCGGCATCTATTATTTCTAACAATGATAAAAGCAATTGGATTTCCAAGGGAAGGTTCCCAGGTTCAGTCCCTGGGCTCAAAAAAATTCGTGACTAAAACTGGAGACCCATTGTCAGAGAATATAGATAATATTGAGCCAGATGAACCAGTGGTCTGACTCAGTAAAAAGAAAGTGCTTCCTTTGTTACTGTGCTCCTTTTTTATCCTTTATTTGACACTTGAAATGACTCTAGTAATGAGGCTAGTTTTGATGAGGCTGCACATTAATCTGTTCTCAACCAAGAAGTGAAACATGATGTAGGTCAGGGAGGGAGCCTGCCTGTAGAAGTAAGGTCTTTTCCTGTTCATACAATAGGTATGCATGTATTATATATGTTCATATACTGTACCATCTTTTAGCCAAATGAAAGGGGAGGTTTTTTTTAAAAAAAATCTCTACACACAAAGCTGATCAATAACAACAGTAATTAAAGCAGTGCTTTAGAATAATTCCTCAGAATTTCGAGAACATGGGAGAACAGTCTTTGACTCTACCAAAGTATCAAATTAGGCACTAGCCAAGTCTCTTTGGGCAGAGAATTTGACAGTGCCATGATAATGAAGTCCCTTGCCTTAGCTGCCAGCCACCCTACCTTAAATATCAGGGCACCTAGAGAAGAGTCTCTATCAATAATCTCCACACTTTGGCAGATTAATGGAAAGAGCATTCTTTCATACATATCTAGGTCTCAATCTCTGTAGGGTTTTACAGTTCTACTTTCACAGTAGATGAAATGTCTCAAGTGTTTGTAACTGACATAGAAGTGTATGCATCCATGTTTTGAAATGTTTTTTCAACATGCATTAATCTGTCTTAAAATTTCCAACTTGAAACATATACACACCAAGCAGGTTTTAGCACTCTTTAAGATCTCCTGAAACCAGACTGCTGCTTCTCAATTTTCCACCAAATATCTGAATTATACAACATGCATACATATTTCATGCCTTGTTCATACAGTTTACATCAGTGATTGGACATCTTATTCTGTACTGAGGGCCTTGCCAATTTTTAAAAATACTAATTTTGAAAGCTTTAAAAAAATCACTTTATTTGGTCTACAAATCCCAGAATACCCTGTCGAGCAGCCTTAACAATGCTACCATTTCCACTTTCTACAGAATAGCTAAGACAATTGAATATAGCATGAGTAAAATGTCATTTTCATGGGGGGAAAATTATCTCAGGGCCCCCAAAATCTTGAAACCAGCACTGAGAGATATTGTACAGGCTGGAATGTTCCATTTATCCAACAAGTATGCTACAGACACCTAGGGAACTTCTCATTTTGCTCATCCTTGTCACCCATGAGTATCTTATGTAATGTTCCTGGCCTTCTGGGTATTTTCGTTGACCAGGAATTTATTTACAATTTCCTTCAACAGGAATGACACACAACTAATTCCAGTTTATAGGCAGCTAATGCCACATTAATTAGGAAATAACTTAGAAAGCAAAAGGATCATTTCCAGATACTGTTCCCAGCAACAGAGATTCTCAAATCTGTGCATATCCACTTTATCCTGGTGGAGCTGGGCCTGCCTCTTCTCTCCCTCCCTAGGCAGAGGATGGCAGTTGGTGTGGAGGGAGAGTCCTCTTGCCTCAGGCAAGCCCTGGTGGAGCTGGGCCTGCCTCTTCTCTCCCTCCCTAGGCAGAGGATGGCAGTTGGTGTGGAGGGAGAGTCCTCTTGCCTCAGGCAAGCCCTGGTGGAGCTGGGCCTGCCTCTTCTCTCCCTCCCTAGGCAGAGGATGGCAGTTGGTGTGGAGGGAGAGTCCTCTTGCCTCAGGCAAGCCCTGGTGGAGCTGGCCTGCCTCTTCTCTCCCTCCCTAGGCAGAGGATGGCAGTTGGTGTGGAGGGAGAGTCCTCTTGCCTCAGGCAAGCCCTGGTGGAGCTTTGGTATCATCTTCATATCTTAAGAGTGTTAATATTCCTTCCTCCTATTTTCACTCCTCCTTCTTCTGTGTCCAAGCCTGCTTTCCTTATACAGTAATATCTTCTGCATGCAAGTGGAACCAGTAGAATGATAATATGTAGCCTTGTCTGGCCCTTTTACCAATTGGAACCATTCATTTTCTCCATGTTCTGTTCTGACAGTAGAATCTTGTCCTAAGTACAGATTACTCATCAGGACTATCAGATGTATTAGTACTCCCATGTCTTTAAGGGCTTTCCACAGCCTTTCATGATCTGTGCAGTCAAGCACATGCTGGTCTTCTTTTGGAACTCCTTGGTGCGCTCCATTAGCCATGTATGTTTGCAAGGTGGTTCCTAGTGCATCTTCCTTTCCTGAATCCTGCTTGGACCTCTGGGATTTCTCTCTCCATTTCTGTTTGGAGTCTATGTTGCAGAATTTTGAGCATAATTTTGCTCGCATGGGAAATTAGTGCAATCTTTTGTGTTTTCTTTTTTGTGGATGGGGATGTATATCGATCATTTCCAATCTGTTGGCCATCGTTTTGTTTTATATATCTCTTGACATATGGTGGTTAGCACTAGAGTTGACTCTGTCAATGTGGATTGCAGCAGTTTGATTGGAATATCATCTGTTCCTGGAAATTTGTTTTTTGCCATTTCTCTTATTGTAGCTTCCACCCCGCTTTTTAGAATTTGGGGTTCATTTTCATATGGCTCTTTATTCCATGTGTCTTTCATTTTGTCAGCTTTTTATATAACTGTTCTGTGCATTGCATCCAACATCATTTTATTCCTTCCTGATCTTGAATTGCATTATTTTTATTGTCATAGAGTATCCCACTCCTTGGTTTGAATTTTCCTTTAATTTCCTGGATCTTGTGGAATTGATCTCTTGTTCTTCTCTTTTTGCTGTTATCTTCTATTTCTCTGCACTGGTTGTTGTAGTAGTTTTCTTTATCTTTTCACACTACCCATTTCAGTGTTGCATTCATTGTTCTTAGTTTGTTTCTATCTCCCTTTTGGTTTATAGCCATCCTTAAATAACTGTCATATGTAAAAGGTGATGTAAACATGTTTTCTCCTCTTCTAGAGGATAGGATAAAATGAATTCAAATTACAGGAAAGGAGATTCTGACATTCAACAGTGGAATAAGATACTTGTGCGTGTAGTCAATTCTCTTTCATTTGAGTTTTGTTTCTTTGTTTGTTTTTTGGACATGTTGGATTGCCATCTCTCTCAGGAATGCTTTAGTTGTGGATTCTTGCATTGGCATTGATTGAACTAGATGATTCTTGGAGCACTTGCTAACTCTATGAGTCCATGGATGATTTTTATTGGGAAAGAGACAAGGGGTTGCAATCCTATGACTCACTAGCTTATGATACATTTGATCCTTGCATTAATTCAATCACTAATATACCATAAGCTGGAAACTGTGGACACCTTTTTTACAGTGCCCCACTGCCAGGCCAGTTACAGCACCCTGCTTTAATATATTACCGTGTCCCAAATGCTGTTCAACATCTATAAAAAACTATTGGGAGGATTCATAAGAAGAAATGCTGGTCCCAAATGCTCTTCAACATCTATAAAAAGCTATTGGGATGATTCATAAGAAGAAAATTGAGCTATATTTTTGTTGCACCTGCATCAGGAAAAACTGTGAAAGCCTTAGACCAGAGCTTGGATGCACTGATGAGAACCAGTAAACTGAGACTTTTTAATGAGAGACTGAACAATTTGCCTGTCCTGTACAGGATTATATTCCCTCTGAAGTGGCATATATAGTCTGGGGCTGTGGTTCTCAAATGGTGGGGTGGGACCCACAGGGAGGGCACAAGAGTTGCTCAAGGAGGTGCGAGACTTGGAGGCCTTGATCCCTCCTCCTCCTCCTCCTGTTTCCAGACTTTATATATATATATATATATATATATATATATATAATTTATACATGTGTTGAGTTAAATATTGAATTTACTTGAATAAAACTATTCTAATTTGAATGATGTTATTTCTTTACAAAATACTAAAATATGAATATTTATGAATGTGCAAATGAAAATGCACATGCTAAAAAAACAAAATATTTTTGTTCATATACTATGGCGAGTTAGGAGGCAATGACAGCATGTAGATGTAAAGAGGGTCCCAACAGTTAAAAGTTTGATTACCACTGATCTGAGCATTCCTTTAAAAAGTGTACCTTAAGCTATCTGATATAGGGGGGCAGCAATTTTTCCCTGTGTTCCAATACCATATTTCTGTGGTTTCCTTCTGTCCTGGCTACAGTGATTTTTTTTTTCAGTCCATAGACCACCACTTTGAGAATCACCAGCATAAACCATCACTAGCACTGAATGTCCAGTAGCTGCATTGGCAAAGAACACCTGTTACCAACTTCAGCCTGTATGTCAGTTACAGTAATTCCCAGAAATGAGGTAGCCATGTTAAACCATATGTTACAGCTTATTATTATTATTATTATTATTATTATTTATATAGCGCTGTAAATTTACACAGCACTGTACATACAATCATTCGAATTAGACGGTTCCCTGCCCTCATCTTACAAGCTTCATAGATTGAGTACTGTAGACTGAGTACTGTACTGTACATAGATTGAGTACTGTAGTGAGCTTTATGTGACTCTGTTCTTACACTAGTGCAGATTTCAGTAACAAGAATCTTAGACAATGCATGTGGCCATTACCATGTAGTCTAGTTGGTGAAAAAATTGTCAGTTTGAGGCTAAGGCAGCTTCACCGTTTTGGCATTAAGTTGGAAAGAACTAAGTAACATGGAACTGGGATATCTGGTATTCCATACAGCCCTCCAGTCATTGAGATAAACCCTCCTGGTTGTATAGTTTTTTGTGTTTTGGGGGGGCTATGTGGCCATGTTCTAGAAGAGTTTATTCCTGAGGTTTTGCCAGCATCTGTGACTGGCATCTTCAGAGAATGTTGATCGTGGTTGTGCCATGTCCTGCTAATGTTGTTCATCTGGCTCAACTAGAAAGGGATCCTTCTCTAGGATAGTCTCCACCATCCCTAACATTGTCTTCCCAGAAATAAAGCAGGCATCTCATGTGATCTTAAAGGGTATACAGACCGTCCCTTTGGGGCTGTCTACAGTCACCCCTTTACTGGCCTGATCAGGGCCGCAGCAACCTCATGCTGCAGCCCCAATCCAGCCTCCAGAGAGCGCAAAAAGGAGCTGCAGAAAACTGCTCTTTTTTGTGCCCTCCAAAGGACAGCATAGCTGAAGCGGCACAGCTTTATGATGCCTGCATCATGTGGATGCAGCACTGGAGGGGTGTTGTCATGGCGTGCACCGTGTGGACCAGTGCGTGCCAAAATGACACCCTGAGGCTGGGTTAGGGCACACAGCGTGCGGACGCTGCACCCTAAATCTACCCACAGACTGGCACAAAGTGCTGGTCTGTATTGGCTCTTAGTATATGTTGAAAGCTCACTTGAGGATTTTCTGATTATTCTGATTGTTCATTTATGGTTCTTAATTTTATCTGTAGTTATGTTTTAGCAATAAAATATGTTTATTATAAAATTATATTTGTACACTGCCTAAATATGCTATTCATAAGGTGGTATTTAAATATTTTAATGCAGCAGTTATGTGCAATGAATCTGTTTTTTGTTTTTTTTTGAAATGAAATGTTAAAATCTCACTGTTTAATTGCTTGATACAATGTATCATTAAAATGACAGTATTATAATATCTTTCTATATTTTATTTATGAACACTTCAGTATTTAGATTATCTAGTGAGTCCAGAACACAGAAACTTGTTTTCCTTTTTGTAGGTATTGTAAAACATAGTTATTCCCTCTGGATTGTTTTTCGTTAGCATAGCATCATCCATCACTGGTGTTTGATATAAAAACCAAGAAGTCATGTGCTTTTGTTTTAAATGATAAATATTCCTTTGTCATGAATACTCATAGGCTTCCCCAGATTTACATCTGAATTGAAGTTGCATAGCGTCTCTGATGTGCGACATTATTAGTGAAATAAAGACGTTGTTGTTGTACACAGGCTTGGACGGTGACATTACAAGGCTACACTAGCTGTGATGCTGAAAAAAAGTTGTCACCCACAATTTTTCTGAGGTTTCTTTTTTATCAGAATAAAAGGCAATCTGCCGCAGGAAGATCTCTGTGGACATTCCTATTTGTGAGGTCTGAGCCTGTCTCTTCATGTTTCATTATTTAGGTCTGATGTGTAGTTAGTTCTTATCAAAACTAATACTATCTGAAGTACTAGGCTTCCAGTGGTCACACAACCAAGATCATGATTTTTTTCAGTATGACTAATATTACTAAAGACAGTATCTTCTTAAATCTGAGTGTTGCTTCAGTGTCTATATCAGTTAAATTTTCTAGGTGTATTCCATTTGAGTATGTTGATTTCAGTTTGTGTAAATGCATACGCATCTAAAATGTTTCCAGACTATGGCATAATAGTATAGTATTTAAACTTGAAATTTTAGCCCCTTAAATAAATGATTTATTGTACATAAGATAAGCTATCCCTCATGTTGTCCTTAATTTTATATCTTTTACTCAGCATATATGGACTGCAGCACAATTTGTTGTTGCTTATACAGGTTTGGAGACCATTAGTTTTTACATGTTCAGCCTATATTGGTAGATACACAGCTTTGGATTTTGTTGTTGTTGTTATTGTTTTATTGTTGATATTACGATAGTTATTGCTACTGTAACTTACTGTTTTTAGAATATATGCAATAAAAAGAATAGAATTTAATAAGCCATCTCAGTATTTTAGAAGAAACAATATTTTGGCTTAAATGTTTTATGTTACAATCCATTCAACTGCATTTGGTATCTGTTTCTTTAAAAAGTGTAAATATTGATAACTGAATTCCAGATGTAAAGTTAAATTTGAAAAGAGACCAGGCTTTGAACCCTAGCCTCATATCTTTAGGCAAAGTGTTGCCAACATTTTGTTCACGATCACAAAACAGAGCTGAAGTGATTTATTCATTTATTTAAAGCACTGCCCCTATAGTCAGTTCCAACTAGACATTAATGTCAAGGGAAAACCTTCATCTTTTTACCTTTAAGACAGATAAAAAACTGCAGTTTCAAACATAGAATGTCATGGTGAACAGCACTGTTTTGGCTGCCTCCTGGAAGGTTAAAAGAAATGTTGTTAACCTCCCTTGGGTAGGGATTTCCATGGTTGATGTTCTGCTACAGAAAAAAAACCCTGTTACATGTACCCATCAACCAAATCTTAGAGAGCCTCCTCTAAGATCTCAAATGTCCACCAGGCTCTTATGGGGGGAGGTGGTTAACCCTATCAGGTAGTGATCTGTCCGTAACAATGGCATTCTCTCAAGAACACCCTCATCCTAACCAGAAAAAAAAAGCAGACACAGAGTGTGGCCTGCTACATATGTAAGGCCAGATATTAATTGAGACAGTCTATGGTTGCCACAAAGGGATTTTTTAAACGCACAAATTTGTTTTCATTTCTATAGTAGGTCCTCTGGGTTGAAGATTTTTCTTCCCCTTCTTGGTTGTATAGTGAGAGTACTTTTGAGTTTTGGAGACTTGAAGCTCTAACTCCACTTGAATAAAGACAGTGATGATGGTGAGTTTCTGCCCAGAGTTAATCAGCTGCAGAATTTGTAAACTGCACATATGTCAGAGTTGAAAATGTTAGCACTCTAGTAGAAGCTTGAAAAGGTTAGATCTGATAAAAGCCATCAGCAGTTAAAGAAAGTGATTTATGGGACTGTAATGACACAAAATGCCTCATTTATCACTCCTATATAGATAGGTTAAGGTTTCAGTGTCATACTTGGAAAAACTTGACCACTTAGAATTGTCAAAATAGGTCCTTAATTGCCCATCATGCATTTCAGTTTGAATTTCCCACTCTTCTCTCTCTGGTAATTTTCTCATTTTGTTCTTGAACTTTCCATGTGGATTTTGTTTTATGTTATTCAAAATTTAATACTTTGTGTAAAGCATATTATGTAGATCTTTGTATTGGATAATTCTGTGGATATGAATACTTATCTGTTTCTCTTACACATTTGTATAAGCGTATGTATAAATATAGAGGAAACCAAGTAAGTTAAACTATACAATGGATTTTTCTTACTAATATTTTTGTTGATTTATTATAAACTATTTTGCATATATATATAATTGCATTAATGTAATATTTTTAATTGAGATCTTTCTGTTTCTGTGTGTTATGTGCCTTCAAGTCAACTCTGACTTATGGCAACCCTTTCATAGGGTTTTCCTGGCAAGTTTTATTCTGAGGAAGTTGGATATTGCCTTCCTTTATGCTGAGAGAGTGTGACCTGCTCAAGGTCACCCAGGGAGAGAAGGAATTTGAACCCTGGTTTCTCAGGGCCCTAGTCCAACATTCAAACTGCTGTGCCCCATTGGCTTTCTTTCTGTTAATGCTGCCAGTTATTACTTATTATTTATTAAACTAAATAAATGGCAGCTTAGTGGATCAGTCCTTTATATTTCTGCCAATGAAGTCCTTTACAGATATTTCTACCAAGCAAAAACAAATCCACTTTCCATAACATTTTCCAGAATTCATGGCCACAGTTGCATGTGCAGCTTTAGCTGTATGCTGCTTGTTCAGCAGCTATCTTCCAAGTCAGACTTGCAAAGAGATCAGCGACATTTGTCATGTCTTCTCAGTCTTTGCATTTGTGAAGTATTTTCTAAATGTAGAAAGATAATCTTGTTCGTAATTCACAATATTGTACATATTGTGAATTTTTTATGTATGTGTGTACATGTGTGTGTATAAATCCTGTGTTTTTGGTCCCAATCTAGATAATGTTGTTATCCTGAACTATCTTTGAGATTTGTTGAATCTATGTTGATGATTAATTTGCCTAACTGATTTCAAATGATTTGAGCATAGGTAACTTTTTGGATTAGAGCTAGTGGTACTATAATGAAGTGAATTTTAGGAAAACATTCTGTTTGGATTGAAGCATGTATGTATGTTGGGTACCTTCAAGTTGGTTCCAGCTTAGGGCCACTCTAACCATGGGGCTTTCTTAGCAAAATTTGTTCAGAGGAGGTTTGCCATTGCCTTCCCCTGAGCCTGGGAGTATGTGACTTGCCCAAGGTCGCCAGTGGGCTTCATGGCAAAGTGGGGAATCAAGCCATAGTCTTCAGAGCCACAGTCCAACACTCAAACCACTATGCAATGCTGGCTTACATTGAATTACTTAACGTGAGTTAATTAATAAAAATATTTCAATAACCAAATAGTCTAGAAAAGAATCACATTAACAAGGCAATATTTCTCCATTCCAACTCATGAAGAAAATGATCAGTTCCGTAAGAAGATATATTTGCTGTTACAATCTTCTATAAACATACTTTCTTTCACTAAACACAAATATTGACATTGATGACAAATATATTTGCCATTCATGCAAGATAGCCAAGGAACATTCTGACACTGGCATACTACCATCGATCATTCCAGTATCATAAGACAGGCAAAGAAAAACCTTATCGGTCTATATATTATGTAAATTTATTATATGATTTCAGCAGGGCATTTTAAATAAAGCACTGAGGTGACCATTATTTAAATATACTTGTGGTTGATATATACAAAATTGTCTCATTGCTTGAATTTCAACATACTATCTCAATGATTAAAGAAGAAATTTTTAAAAAAATAACTCAGTTGGAAAGGGAGACAAGAAAGTAGGAGTCTTTTAGCATATCTCCTAGTTTTTCTAAAAAAAACAGGAATCAGTCTCATCTTAGATAAGTTAAATTAAGATGTTTAGCTATGTATTGTGTAGATGTACCTTTTTTGGGATCTGTTGTGCAAAGTATAATTGAATATTGCAAATATAATTTCACTTTATATGTCAATATAGATATTGATAAATAAATTATATATTGTATATTAAATGTGACATGTATGCATTGAGCCGGAATCTCCATGCATCTATTGAGGTGCCAGTACAGGACTTGACTGCAGGACTCTTCTGCCTGTGCTGCTTGGTGTACTGCAACATTCGGATGAAAATCTCAAAGCCTTAAATAAAAATTAAAAACATAGAAATTTATTTATTTATTTATTTATTTATTTAAAATGTATCTCTCACCTCTCTCCCAGTATGGTATCCAGGGCAACAATGTAGAAATTACACTTTACTTTTTTGCTTCCCTCTGAAATATTGAAGTGAAAATCCAAAGTGAAAAGCCACTACTCCTTAGCCCTGGCTTTCAGCTCTTCTCTAGCTTCAGCTCTCTCCTTCTTTCTGAAGCTCAACCAGCAAGTACAGCCCTTCATTAGAATTTCCTCATCAAATGGGCCTAACCAATATTCATAGGGCTTACACAGACCTTTAAATACTTTCCCATGAAATAGTGTTTTTTTTTAACTGAAAGAATTTAGAAATAAAATTTCATATTATAAATTATACAGATCTATACAAAAGTATGGTACACATATTCTGTTAGTAGGAAGGATGAGAAAGAAGAAGCAGTTATTGGGACCTTATGTGAAGAAAACAATGAAGCATTTAAACAGGTTGTTCTGACTACTTCCCACAGTTGACAATTTTAACAGGGATGGATGGATGGACAGATAGACAGAGAAAGGGGACCAGGACTATCTGGTAAGTATCTTCTTACAAATAACCTCACCTTTTCATCTTTTACAGCTGGCTCCTTTCTTCAGTATTCTCTTGTTCTGGAAATTTTGTTGTAAGCTTGGTTTGCTCTCACTTCAGAATAAGTCCATCAATTGCATTGACTCATTGGTTTGTCCTAACCAAGTACCAAATGAGCACATGTACAAGTTATTCTTCTATTGTGAAGCTTGTTTCACAGATAAATCAGTTTTCATTGAAGTGCATTTTCAACATGCACTTTCAGTTGTCTTTGTGTCAGTCTTTGCTTTTGGTACTATTCAGAATTCCATTACCATTCATTTTTAAATTATTATTGTTAAATTCATGGTGATGCCATGAATAAGGGACCTCTAAGTCACTTTATCATCAACAGCCCTGCTCAGGTTTTGTCATACTTCTGTAAAAGATATGTTTAGTTTTTCTGAAACAGAATAAAATGCATTATTTATAATGGTTTGATCTACCTGGCTTAACTTTAATTTGAAATAATTTATGAAAAGATCCTGGTAATAGCATAAAGGACTTTAATCCACATGTATGTTGCAGAAGCAGAGACAAATATAAACACAAGGTTGCCCAGCAAAATTCTATTTGTCCTGTCCCATTTTGGACTTCTATGCTCAAATGGACATTTTTTCTGAGCAATTAGGCAACCATTAGATGTGAATTGGGAATGTACAAGAGATCTAGAAAACTATGTTCCATGACCTGTATCCTTCAGAGTCAGCCTTTTCACCTAAATCCAATTGTTAGTGTAGCTAAAGTAGACTTGTTGAATAAAAAGGAATTTGGTAAGTCAGCACTTAGGTCAGTGCCATTAATGCAGTGAGTTTGCTTTAGCTGAGACTAGCATTTGGGTTGAGGCCGTGGTTAATCATTTCTTTTCTGTCTTTATTGAATCATGTTAATACACAGAGTAACATTTCACAAATACATTCTATAGTGATTGTAATTAAGAACCTTATTGCATGAGGGAAAAAAAAGCCAAAACAGAGCAGGAGAGTAGTGGCTTTCTCCGTGCTTCTCTGCATGCTGTCGTAGCACTTCCATTCTCCTACCTAAGGGAGATAGACACCACCATTCCCTTCTCCTTTTGTGTCATGTCTTTTTAGATTGTAAGCCTGAGAGCAGGGAACCGTCTAATTAAAAATAATAATAATTGTAGATCACTCTGAGAGCCTTTAGGGCTGAAGGGCAGGGTATAGATACCATAAATAAATAAATAAATAAATAAATGTAAATAAACGTGTGTCTTTTGCCAAATGGACTTTTTCCAGCATAGCAAAAGGCATACTTCTATGACTCCCTTGGAAAGAGAATGGCATTGCTACAGTGACATGTGGAGAGGCATGGAGAAAGCCACTACTCTCTGTTTCAGCTTTATTTTCTCATGTGATAAGGCTGTTAATCAGAGTTACTCTTGTAGTATTAATATTCTTCTTCTTCAAAAAAAAAAAAAGCAGGACTCAGAGATAAAAAGTTACTAACAAGAATCCAGGAGGTAGCTCATACTTTACACATCAGCAGTATACAGTGGTCAGGGAATCTAGCTGGGTGCTTAATGCCAAAGTTAAGCTCAGAATGGATTTACAAATGTTGAGAAAGAAAGGGTTGCTTTTGAGAGTGGGATATGATATAACCAAGATCACATGTAGTGACTGGTTAAAATGATTAAAATGATTGTACACTTATAGGGTAAATTGCAGATTCTGAAGCATATGAGCTCCTAAATTTTTTGAATGTGTTCACTATGGTTTTAAAGGAAAGATATATATATTTTTATGATATTTTTATATTTTTATGATGTCATCCCAGTTTACCTTGTCTGGTTTTCTGTATAGATTTATAATTTCCTTCCTTCCTTGTAAAGAAAAATGCATATCTCTTAACTTTAAACCCTTAAATAAAAGATTTTTTAGTAGCGCAGAGTGATATTTAAATCATGATAGAGTCTGAGTCTAGTTAGTCACTACATGTCACATAGCTTGTGCTTGTATTTCATTGCTCTCTAAGGAATTTCCATATTTACAAAGGTTGTGGAGTGTCATATATTACCAGAAACAAATACAATGTGCTAGATCTTCCTCAATATAAATGAGGACTATTCTAACATTGATATTTAAGTTCCTGAATATATTTCATTTTGGTCACAGTTTTGATGGTAAGATATTTTTCTGTTAAATCAGAGTATTCCAGACAATGTGCAAGTGTGATATCACCTATCCATATTATGTGAAAATACCCTATAGATGGTGGCATAGATATGAAGACATCCTATAGATACACTCTCATGTTCCCCACCCAAGAGATTATGGGAGTTGTTTTCCAAAAATATCTAAAGGGCCACAATTTGTCCACTCCAAATTGTTAGGTGTCTACAGCTATGTCAGGACAAGCAAAGTTTGGCACTGGGATACTGGTTCAGACTTTGCACTATATTGACTATTTTCTAGAGTGGTATTATGAATTATCCTCTTCATCGTCTGACTTACCATTTTCACATACTTTATCTTGTTGAAGAGGTTGTGGATGTGGATGACACAACTCCACTGTTACCTTCAGAAGACATTCAGAGCATATTTTATGTCTGGCTCAAGCTCTTGGGATTAAGAGTGAAGTGATCCTGATTTTGACCTGGTCTTCCAAAAAGTTCAATCTAAACTGGTGACACTACTCATGTCACCTCTACACCCTGCATTTTCTATACTCATCAAATAATCCTAGAATAAGACATTAATGCCACCAGCTGCACAAAGAGTTGGAAACTTCTGTCATATATAGGAAGAAGGAGCTAGATTTCTTTTGCAACACTCTACTTCAGTTCTATTACTGTGAAGACCACTGCAGACCAACAGAGAAAGATAATCACATTCCATCCTTCCTAACAAGAAAGGGAAGAAACTAGATCTAAATGACAGAAAAGTATGAGATATCAACCTTTCATGACTGCATATCAGCAGCTATTGCCCCGCTTCAGTCCCTCCTGTAGAATCAAAGAAACTCTTTCAAGCAGAGGAGCACAAGTAGATGCAAATCAAATACACATAACTACACATAGCTGACTGATCATCTAAGGTTATGGCAGCTGCTGTTACTCTTCTGCATCGTGCTAGGTTACACGCCACAGCTGTTTTCACAGACACTAGATTGTATACAGAAGACTTACCATTTGATAGGCAAGATCTCTTCAACAATGCCTTAATTAGCTATACAAGGGACATGTCACTGCAAAAAAGCTCTGTTTGTAAATTCAGTCCCAACCAGCCAAAGATTAGAAAATTATACTGGAGACATCAATTTTCCAATTTTAGTTGCCACATTTCCTCAGGGTAACCTCTTCCTTCCTCATCTCCACCTCAGAAGCACTGTAAGCGTTCTAAAGACAGGTTGCCTTCTTAGAAGAAGTTCTCCTTTTCCTCAAAATAGCACCTTTGACTCCTCATGGACATCTACTCTGTTAGCCTTCCAGCCCAGGACCATGTTGTTTGCTCTCGTTACATATGCATTTGGTGCACGGCCACCAAAAATTAGTGAGTCCTCTTTTTCTTACAATATGAGTATTCTGTATTACTTGAATCCCTTCTCCCTGGGGGCAGGAGTGGGGACAACATCACTTTCCCTGGTGCTAAAGAAAGTATCAATGTTCCTACAGCATATCCCTCCATGTCAGCTACATGTGGGGTAATTTTCACAATATTTACCATCTCTAAGAGAGGTGGGGGCCTTTGCCCCTTTCTGGGCTTGAGGCTCATAAACTGCTTCATCAAACTGAAGCATTTTCAAAGGGTCACTTTAACATCAGTTGCTCCCTTACTTTACAAAGGAAACTGGCTTCTAGCCACAGATTTAAAAATGAAGCTCTGCTTCATTTCAGTTTCCACCTGGCTTTGCCTTGTGCTTGTCTAAACAGCCAGACTTCAAAACAGTTAGAAGCCACTTTATTTGGCCAATACAGATCACCCCTAAGACAGTCAATCTCACATTAGTGTTTTTGAGCTTTTTACTAACAAGCAGGGAGGAAGAAATTTGAGCATTCTGTTGAATCTAACTGTTCATGTATGGCATTGTTGCACCAGGTGTCAAGATTCTTCTCATATCTGTCCATCCAGCAGGCCTGTCCAGATGATTTTTATGTAAATTTTAAATGATGATTTTTAAATGTGTATTGTTTTAATGTGTATGTTCTTGTTTGTTCTTTTAAATTGATGTGCATTTTTAACTGATGTTGTATTCTTCATTGATGTTGCATATTTGTTGGTCTGTTGTTATTCCCTGCCTCGACCCATACGGAGAGGATGGTAGGAAATAAATTGTTCATTTCTCCTGGTCTGTGTTTGCTTTCATAGTGAATATCTGGGGCATCCCAGAAGTAGACCTGTTCATTACAATGGACAAAAAAAATTCCAGGACAGGAATGAGCAGTGTGTGTGTGTGTGTGTGTGTGTCTGTGTCCAGGTCCTCTGCTCTGTCTATGACCATCATAAAAATGCAAACGGTCTTCACTGGATTCATATGATCTAGAATTTTGGGTTCTGTTTAAAGTGTATGTAAAATGCACACTCGTAAAGTCAGCAGCAACTGCCAGCAGTCACTAATACGTGAAAGACTGTAATCTTTTGAAAGAAGTTGGTTGGCTTTCCTGTTGGCCCTCCTATCAACTTTAACCTCCAACCTTCTTTGGCATGTATCACTACAAATAAAACTGCTGAGGTTTGACAAGAGGATATAAAGTCACCAGGCCATCGCACAGAGATCTCTATGTGATTTTCTTCTGCCTTAAACTTAAATGGATACTGCTGTAAGTCAGGGTTTTAATAGGAAGCCATAAACACTCACCCGTATCACTTTAATTTTAATAATTCTGTTTTATCAGAAGAAATGAAGAAATATACATAGTAAATTATGTTTGACAACTAGAATTTAGTGGTTTTGTTATTGGTTGTCTTTGACCATTACACAGATTTCTGTTCTTCATTTTAATGTGTACTGTTTAAAGCATGCAGCATATGATATTGATATAAACATGGCATTTTGTATACAGGCTTATAAATGAATTTTTAGATCATGATTAAGACAAACCAGATGACAAAAATAAACGACATGTTTACATTTGCCCCACTAACTTCAGAACTGTTTTGCGAACACCAGCCACCTGTGATTATTTGAGCTAAGAACGAAGCTCTTATTTCACTTTATCTTCCTACATAACTCCTTGCATCAGTGTGTGTATGTGTGTGTTTGTGTGTTGGTCTTGTTAATATTCTTCACATTAATAATACAATGCAGCAGAAGTTCAGAATCTGGGTTAGTTATTAAAACCACTTGAAATAGAGCACTGCCATTGTTGTTGTTTAGTTTTTTAAAGTCACAACAGCACTTATTAAATGTCTGGGTAAATGAAAAGGCCTTCACCTGGCAACAAAGTCATCCTCTCTGAAGGTGTTCTAAAGAATGAGCAGCAGCATTATGGTACACATGTGTGCCTATTCTCTGTGGTTTACACATACAACAGCAGTTGTCAGTCAGGGAGAGGAGGGACTGCAGATGTTGTTGGACTTCAAATCCCAGAGTTACTGACAGTTGGTCATATTGGCCTGATCTAGATTGGCAAAAAGAAGTGTGTTCATGGCTGCATGAAAGTCTAGCCTTTAGATGAGAAAAAGAGAAAGTGTGCGTTTTGCGTTTTAGGGGAGAAGAAGCGCCTTTAAAAAGGTGCTGGTTTTCCCAGCTTCTTTTTTAAAAACGGCAGAACAGCACAGCTCCATCTAAAGGCTGCGGTGCACCTGCTAAACGTTAAGGAAAAGGCAACTTCATGTCACACTTTCCTGCCAATCTAGAAAGCCCCTATAGGCTACGGCTTCTGGAAGTTGCCCTATGAGGAACGACTTAGGGAGCTGGGGATGTTTAGCCTGGGGAAGAGAAGGTTAAGAGGTGATATGATAGCCCTGTTTAAATACGTGAAAGGATGTCATATTGAGGAGGGAGCAAGCTTGTTTTCTGCTGCTCCAGAGAGCAGGACCCAGAACAATGGATTATCATAGTTCCATCCTATGGAGTCCTGGGGTTGTAGAGTGGTGAGTCATTGAGATTTCTCCACTAGAGATCTATAATGCATTCCCCCAATCTTTACTATTAAAACTCTCTGTAAAAGTTTTTTAAGTACTTCAGAATACAAATCCTAGGATTGTGTAAGGTGGAGCTCTGATAAAGTAGTATCCAACTGCTATAATTGTATAACATAGGTATGACAGTAGGACTGGCATGATTCTGGTATTCCAGCTCACATAGGATCTGTTGTATAGAACAGCTTTGAATTAGAATCTTACCTAAATATGAAATTTAGTACAAGACATTTTAACATTGTAACATGTATTTAAAAACAAGAAGAGGCAATGTGCGCCTTCCAGATGCTGTTGGACTGCAGCTCCCAGCATTCCTCACTGTTGGCTATCCTAACTAAGGCTGATGGGAGCTTCAATCTAAAAATATCTAGAGGGCCATATATTTCCTTTGTTGTTGTTAACTGCTCTCAAGTTGACTCTGACTTATGGCAACCTTGTGGATGAGACATGACCAAACCCCTGGTTCCTCCACTGCTCTGCTTAGTTCCTTCAAATCCATGCCCAGGACGTCTCTGATTGAGTCTATCCATCCAGTCTTCCTCTCCTTCTGTTTCTTTCTACCTTTCCTAGCATTATTGTCTTTTCTAATGAGTCATGCCTTTTCTTAATGTGTCCAAAGTATGATAGTCTCACACATAAAAAAGAGAAAAAATATGAGGGTCACACAGGATATATATCTCCATCCTTGTCCAGGTTCTTATTCTCTGAAGATGCCAGCCACAGATGCAGGCGAAACGTCAGAAAGGAACTCTTCCAGAACATGGCCACATAGCCTGAAAGCTCCACAAAAAACTATGATAGCCTCTGTTTGATCATCTTGACTTCCAAGGAGATTTAAATTACATTGTTACTTTGCAAGATCCTAAAACTTTCATTTTTAGTCTTAAAACTTTCTGGTTCACACAGTACACAGTGTACTTATTACTATCATCATCATCATCATTTCTAAATTTTAATCTCTAAATTTTGGGATGACAACTTGTTGAGAAGAGTTTTTAAATACTGAAACTTCAGTGAAGTTTTACATATTATCCTACTTTATCAAACAGCATCTTTGGGATATTATTTAGTCTGAGAAGCAGTGATTTGCCCAAACTCAACCAGTGAGCTTCTCAGAAGAGTAAAGATATTTCTCTCCTCTCTTGCAACCATCTCTATGCCTGCCAGATAAGCTTCAGAGAGTCCCCATACACTCTGGATTAGATTTGAGGATACCCAGGGGCCATAGTGGGGGTTTCCAGAGGCATAGAACTAAGTTCCTCTGATTTCAGAGAAGCACAGCCTGTATGTTTAAAAACATTCTAAGAATACAGTGGTCCCCCGGGTTACGAAATTAATTCGTTCCGGCACCTTTTTCGTAAGCCGAAAATTTCGTAACCCGGGGCCTATTTCCCATAGGAAATAGGTAATCCGTTCCGAGGCCTGGCCTGGAGGGGGCCTCCTGGCTGAGGAAAGGAAGGTCCGATCCGGCGGATCGGGCCTTCCTTTCGTCAGCCGCGGAGGCCCAGCCTGGCTGGGGAAGGGAAGGTTCCCTTCCCCAGCCAGGCTGGGCCTCCGCGGCTGAGGCGAAAGGAAGGCCCAATCCGGCGG
Source organism: Urosaurus nigricauda (assembly GCA_034509955.1). Taxonomy (NCBI): domain Eukaryota; kingdom Metazoa; phylum Chordata; class Lepidosauria; order Squamata; family Phrynosomatidae; genus Urosaurus; species Urosaurus nigricauda. The sequence goes on from JAOEGL010000001.1 coordinate 55,339,144, forward strand.
ATCGGGCCTTCCTTTCGTTAGGCGCGGAGGCCCAGCCTGGCTGGGGAAGGGAAGGTTCCCTTCCCCAGCCAGGCTGGGCCTCCGCGGCTGAGGCGAAAGGAAGGCCCGATCCGGCGGATCGGGCCTTCCTTTCGTTAGGCGCGGAGGCCCAGCCTGGCTTCCCCAGCCAGGCTGGGCCTCCGCAGCTGAGGCGAAAGGAAGGCCCGATCCGCTGGATCGGGCCTTCCTTTCGGTAGTCCGTCCCTTGTCCTCCAAAGCCTGGCCTCGGAGGAAAAGGGATGGGAGTCTGTCCCCTTTCCTCCGAAGCCTGGCCTCGGAGGAAAAGGGATGGGAGTCCGTCCCTTGTCCCCCGAAGCCTGGCCTCGGAGGAAAGGGGATGGGAGTCTGTCCCCTTTCCTCCGAAGCCTGGCCTCGGAGGAAAAGGGATGGGAGTCCGTCCCTTGTCCCCCGAAGCCTGGCCTCAGAGGAAAAGGGGTGGGAGTCTGTCCCTTGTCCCCCGAAGCCTGGCCTCGGAGGAAAAGGGGTGGGAGTCTGTCCCTTGTCCCCCGAAGCCTGGCCTCGGAGGAAAAGGGATAGGAGTCCGTCCCTTGTCCTCCGAAGCCTGGCCTCGGAGGAAAAGGGGTGGGAGTCCGTCCCTTGTCCCCCGAAGCCTGGCCTCGGAGGAAAAGGAGTGGGAGTCCGTCCCCTGTCCTCCGAAGCCTGGCCTCGGAGGAAAACGGATGGGAGTCCGTCCCTTGTCCCCCGAAGCCTGGCCTCGGAGGAAAAGGGATGGGAGTCCGTCCCTTGTCCTCCGAAGCCTGGCCTCGGAGGAAAAGGGGTGGGAGTCTGTCCCTTTTCATCCGAAGCCTGTCCTCGGAGGAAAAGGGACGTCCCTTTTTTTTGGATCCCGGGGGATAATTTTTGGTCCCGCCGGTTTCGGATCCCGGGGTTTTCTTAACCTGGGGGATTCGTATCCCGGGGGACCACTGTACCTTGTAATGGTGAATGTAAAATGGATTGTGAATGGAGAAAAGCAATGGCAAATGCTGGTAAGAGATAGTTAGGTCCAGATTGTTAAAATACCTAGATAATCTTCCTGCACTAATTATTATTTCAAAATAATTCTTGAAAACTTTATCAAATTTCCTTTTTACGCTGCTAGCTTGTAGTCTACTATCTCTCACTGACTATTAAAATTCCTACTGCATTATAATGTGAAAAATGTTGCTCTTTACTTAAACTTACTGTTTTACCTTCTGCATCAGCCTTTTTTCTTAGCATACCTTTAACAGACATATCAAAGTATGACTTCTGTATTTTTCATATGTAGGCGATTTCAGAGATTTTTGGTCCTTGACCCAAAGAGCAAGCACACAATTCCCCACAAAAGCAGAACCTTTGTGTCTGTAAAGGTCTGTAAGAAGTAAAAAGTAATATCCAAGTTGTTTGTTTTTGTTTGTTTGTTTGTTTTGAAAAATGGTCCAGAAACATGTTTTTTTAAAAGTATACATCTGTTTAAAGAATAAGATCATAGCAGGTTTCTGAGTAATTTTGAAAGCCACTCTTTGAACTTTTCTTATTACTCTTTCAATTTGTATTGTGCAACACTAGTTAGCTTGCAATGCTATGCACAATTAGAATCAAATAAGATATGACATTGCAGATCTGTAAGCAGATCTCCCAATGTTTTTTTCTTTGCTTAAAAGCAGCTGGGGAGATTGAATCAGGGCCACAGTGTTAGGAGACCTTAATGCTTTCCTCCTGCACCATTTCCTGTTTTAAATCATCCTATCTCAAAGGGAGGATGGTGGATTCCTACACAAATAACTTGTTAAATATTTAGATGTATGTGTATAGAGCTCAAGATAAAATATTGAACATTGGAAAGACTGTTATCACACTTAGCTGACTTATTCTTAAATATTATGGGATGGTTCCACAATCTGCCTGCTGCTAGCAAAAGGGCTCAGCTCACAGCTGGTACATGACCTCAGTTTTCAGGAGTTTCCCCCACACATACACATGACAGAGCTCACCCTATCTAGGGCTTCCAGACTTTCCCATTTCCAGGGATTTGGAGGGGGAAGGGGGAGAAGGATACTGGGAAAATCAAATTCTACTATCCCAATGGCACTTGCCTAAACCTGGATCTGCTCCTATTGGAATAACTGGTGGAGTGGCATATGTTGGTGCAATTTTCTTGTTTCTGCAGGCTGTTTATACTTAATCCATTCCAGGAAGACAAAGAGAGCATTCTTCCAACTTCCATTGGAATAATATTGATATAATTAAACGATAATTCATCAAACACCTTGATTGTTGGCACTGTCACTAAGTTAGGTCAAGATCCCATAGCTCCACTGGCATAGTTGTCCAGTGGCAGCAACAACAGCAGCAGCAAAAAGAAGAGAAGAGCAGGAGGCTGGCTGTGAGCCATCTATTTCATGAAAACTTGGCTTCAGTAGTTCTCAGAGGAAGGGATGTCTTGAGAAACATCCTATGCCTTTCTATAGAGAGACAACTAAGGCATCACCACCAAAAGGGCCCTTTCCCTAATTACCATACCTCTTATGGTGGGGCCACTTAAAGAAGAACCTTTGTAAGATCAGGCCGTATAGACAAGACATCCTATACACAGCCTAATGTACATGAAGGTTGTATTGGGGACTGGGATTTTTTTTACTTAAAAAAAACAAATATACTGTAGCAGGTATAAACACTCATAAACCTACTGTAAACCATCCAGAAGAATATGAGTAGATACTGATATACTGTATATATTCATGGATGAGTCTAGAAATTTTAATCAAAAAAGTGACCCCCAAAACCTGTGTTGGTTTATCCATGGGTCAATGTAAGTATGGTACTTTAACTTATATATATATATATATACACACACACACACATTATGAGACATATGGAATATGACACACACACACACACACACACACATATATATATATATATATATATATGAGTTAATATAACTCATATATACAGACCACCCCTGGTGAAAAGCAAGAGAGTAATCTGTCATGTAAGCACTTCTCTCATCGATTCAGCTTTTAATATGAACACAAATAGTTATGCCTCCTGGAATTTTGCAAGTTCTTTGACATTGTTTTCCTTTGCTTCATCCTTTACATCCTTTGTTACATGGCCCTATATTTTACCCTTGGCTTATACATGGGTCATATCAAAATCCATAATTTTGGCTCCAAAACCTGCCCTTGACTTATAGAATTATAGAATTACAGAGTTGGAAGAGACCACAAGGGCCATCCAGTCCAACCCCCTGCCATGCAGGAACTGCCAATCAAAGCATCCCTGACAGATGGCCATCTAGCCTCTGCTTAAAGACCTCCAAGGAAGGAGACTCCACCACTCTCCGAGGGAGTGTGTTCCACTGTCGAACAGCTCTTACTGTCAGGAAGTTCTGCCTAATGTTGAGGTGGGATCTCTTTTCCTGGAGCTTGCATCCATTGTTCCGGGTCCTGTTCTCTGGAGCAGCAGAAAACAAGCTTGCTCCCTCCTCAATGTGACATCCCTTCAAGTATTTAAACAGGGCTATCATATCACCTCTTAACCTTCTCTTCTCCAGGCTAAACATCCCCACCTCCCTAAGTTGTTCCTCATAGGGCATGGTTTCCAGACCACCATTTTAGTCGCCATCCTTTGGACTCGCTCCAGTTTCTCCATATTTTATGAATTGTGGTGCCAAGTATTCCAGGTGGGGCCTGACCAAAGCAGAATAGAGTGGCACTATTACTTCCCTTCATCTAGACACAATACTTCTATTGATGCAGCCTAAAATTGCATTGGCTTTTCTAGTTGCTGCATCACACTATTGACTCATGTTATACATGACATTAACTTATAGTCAAGTATAGACAGTACATTCTGTACATAAAAAGCCTAGATAAGTACTATTGTTGTTTATTATTATGTGCATTCAAGTCCAGTGTATTCCAGCTAGAAAAGACGTGTGCTTTCCAGTTAGAAAACATATATTCCATATGTTTCATAATGTATATGAAATGTAAAACTATATTAAATAAAAGTGAGAATCTTATCTAAAGTTTTTTGTAGGTTTTTCAGGCTATGTGGCCATGTTCTAGAAGAGTGAGGCCTTTGACTTCACAATATTATCTAATTTTAAGGGTACATTGAAATTCAGTGTTACATGTGGATGAGATGTGGCTCAGAGTATAATCCAAGCAGAACTTTGTTGTTGTTGTTGTTGTTATGTACCTTCAAGTCAACTCCAACTAACCCTACCTTGGAATTTACTTGGCAAGATTTATTAAGAGGAGGTTTGCCACTGCCTTCCTCATAGGCTGAAATAGTGTGACTCAACCTAGCTCTTTATGGAACTCTTTGCTGTGGTCTGGATCCAGCAAATTAACTTTGCTTAGTTACAAGTTATTCTATTAGTTTCTCATTTTCATATTAGAAATGCATAATGCCAATATTTTTGTAATATCAGCAGTCAAACTGGTAGCTAGTGTGTCCTAGACTATATATGTAATGTTGATTGGGACTGCTTGAGAACTGGTATAATTATTTTACAAATGAAGGGTAAAACAATATTGTTTTAGAACTGCAACCTAAGAAATTCAATGTTCTCTACCTAAGAAAGGGGCAGAATTCCAGAGACAAAGCTGTTAGTCTAGAATATCAGTCTGTCATTATATACAACTTCTTTCACACAGTCTCAAAGGTACTACAGGATCTGTGGAGTCGAAGGCTTTCATGGCCGGCATCCATAGGATCTCTTTGTATAAGAAAAGGACAGTTAGCTTTGCCCAGGGGAAGCCTGGATCTCAAGAGGAGCTACTTGTGTTTTATTGCCCTTTGCTCTTGATCCTCACATGGCAAAGAAGGAGAGTGACCTCTGCCTATGTTGATGTCCTGCTAGACCAGTGATTCCCAAAATATGGTTCTCCAGGTGTTTTGGACTTCCATGGCTGAGCAAGCATTGAGCCCTGGTTTCCCAGAATCTTGGACCAATGCTCAGTCCACTGCACCACACAGGCTCTCACACAATGCTGGCTCTCTGTTATTCTTTTTTGGGGGATTTGGGATCATGGAGGAAAAACAACTGTATGATAGCTACAGAATGGTTCATCTGCATTTGCATATGGAGACAGAGTTAATATTTCTTTTCAAGTAGTGTCTAAGGTCCAAAACACACTACAGAAATAATCCAGTTTGAGACTGATTTAACTGCCCTGGCTCAATGATAGGGAATTCTGGGAAGTGTAGTTTTGTGTGACATTTTGTCTTCTCTTTTAGAGAGCTTTGGTGCCACAATAAATTACAATTCCCAGGATTCTTTAGCGCTGAGCCAGGGCAGTTAAAGTGGTCTCAAATTGGATTATTTCTGCAGTGTGTTTTGGACCTAAGAGTTCAGAAGGGGACAGTCAGACCATGCTTGTTGCCCTGAATGTGGCACTAGTATGGATGTTTACATCAAGAAATCTTCAGAACATGTGGAAGCCTATCTGTGACCTATCTAGGCCAATGTCTGGGCTTTACTAATGCAGATGGCATTGACAATGGTTAGCTCCAGAGGACAGGCCTAGTTCCACAAATATTAATTTGGTGAGGCCAACCACATGATCTTTTTGCCCTCTCCTACATAAAAGAAAAACTGAAAGGGTTTAAGTTAGTACCTATTCTGACTAGATGAAATTAGTAAATTTGAGAGAAGTACACTAAGTAATGTGAACAAGCCTCTGATTTGTTGGTTTGTTGGCTTGTTTTTTTTTATTACACTTATATCCTTTTCCACAAAATTAGCTCCATAATGATGGTTAAGACTTTCTCAATAGTGTCCAGTAACTCAGCAATGAACAACTGGTAGTCTGTTATCCAGATAACATATTATGAAGCTTGTTTTGAAACTGACCAAGTTTGCTTTAAACCTGATTCTTATTCAAGAATGAGCAAGCCTTCTTTGAAACTGAAAGTAAAGTTTATCAGTAGACAGAAAGTGGCATAGGGAGCAACTGAGATGACATTTTGCTTAGGCTTTTTCTTATTCACATATATAGTGCTAAAACAATATTTCTTCTTCATGAATCTGCCTTCATATAGAATTACATGCAAACCAAGTTCTTTAAAAACTGGTGTTTAAAAATTTACCTGAATGCACCACTATCCTATTTGATTTTCCATAAGTGTGCAATTAATGATTCATAATAAAAATCATAATAACAGAAAACATTTTATAAGGTATATCCACACACACCAAACCCTTCGATGCCACCTTAACTGTATCATTTATTGGATGCTATTCTTAGGTATAGCCATAGATATATGCTCATTAATGTGTCCTGAGGTTCATACTGTAGATGTGATAACTATTTAATTATTAAAATATAGATCAAACAGAATTTATTACGGAAAAGAAAATTGTGAAATACCATAATGTCATGAAAGACCATAATGTCATGTTTTTGTTGAATGTTCCAACTCTTTCAGAACATGCATGAAGTTTAGCACATGTAAAGAATCCATATATTTTCAAAACTTAAACTATTTTTTCCTTTAAAATGTCTAGATTCTGAAGACAAAACTTCAAAAGAAGTCAGATCCATGTTTATCCTTCTTATATGTCAGAGTTTAAGTGTGATGTTTTACGTATACAGTCATCATGACAGTTGAAAGAACTCTAAGAAAAAGTAATTGTATAATTGCTTCACATATTAAGTAAAAGGGATAAAGACTTTTGAAACTATAGAACTTAGGGTTTTTTAATGGTTGTGTTACCTGAAGCTGAGCTACAAAATTATGTTCTAATTATTTATAATAAATAATTTGCTATATAAGTGTGTAGGCTCTGAAAAATTATCAGAAACTATTTTTCTTTTATTTTTATATATGTACACACACAGAGAGAGAAACAAACACCCCATCATTTTCTGTTTTAGCAGTTTCCACAATTTAAACAGTACATTCATATTGTTTGCTTTCTGTTGTATTAGTAGTGTGTGTTTTGCAATTCTAATCTTCACATTTTTCTTTCTTTATCACCGAAGTAAGCCTTTTGAAGCCGAGGAATTTTTCACAGCAATATTGACAGTGTTCACATTTGCATGATGACAGCCAAGGAATGGAGCAGTAATTTTTGAAATTGCAGAAGTATTTAGAACACTGATAAAAGCTGAAATATATTTTTGATGGATTGAAGTTAAGCATACATGATTTTTCCTGCTGTCAAAAGGCTCTGAATTTAGTGAATATTTGCCTGCTGTGAGAATGCAAGATTAACATCACAACCATCACCCGGGCACCCAAACCCTGCAATTTAATAGCTTTTTAGGTTCTTTCCTTTTTCTAAACAGCAATTAATCTCATTTTAGTACAATTTTCTCGTTTCTGAAGTTGCTCATTGAATCGCTGTTTTGTTCATATTTGGCTTCAGCTCCTCTGCATAGTCATTAAAGTCCCAATTAATGTCACCTTTAGCTGAAGAGTACTCATTTTTATTGAGAAAATGACAGTTGCTGCCATGAGTAGTGCAGTGTAATATACATTAATTGCCCTGTAACACTGGTAATTACGAGTTTTTCAAGCCTCTCAGTAAACTGTCATGCCTAGACAAGACTGTGCTAAAATAGATTACTCATTAGGGAGACCTGTCCTGTTTTCTGTTGGGTTCTTAGTGTTGGTTAAAAAAAATCTTGAGCTTGAACAAATAGTTGCCAAAAGCAATTTCCTACAACAACATGCTTCTGTTGGGTTCTCCACCCGTCACTTAAGTCTATGGTCAGCAAAGAGACAGAGTGCAGCAGGCTCAGGAGATGTTGAGATTGGGACAGTTTTTGTGCAGTGTGCAAGAATAAGCTTAATTCAGCACTGTAGCATTGTGGTGTACTATATTAAAACAGCTGTGTATTACACCATGAAACAACAGTTGATAGAAAAACCATAGCATCACTCAGCTGTCAGCTATATTGAACTTGTTAAAGTTCTAGTCAAATAGTTTTAAATTCAAAAATTAGCAGCTCTGTTGAAGAATAGTTTATTTGGGGGGTGTAACTCCTACATTTTTAGATTAAAGTTTAAGAACATTGTGCTAATGCTGTGAGTAAAATAATTGGTTCTCAGTATCCTCCTTTAATGTATGTTGTTAAATATGTGTCATACCACCAGCAGAGCTAAAAAAAATCAGATACTTCTTATTTCAAAATTAGTGTATTTTTCCTCTCTTTCTTGTTTCCTGTAGTGTATTTTTTTAACATACTAATCGCTTCTAAAGCCATTGCAGTGCTGAAGTGAAGAACCTTTGTTTTATCTTTGGTATAACACCTGCTTTAGGCAATCTGCTCCTTTTTTTCTCTCCAAATGAATTTTGTCACAGCCTTTCATATTCTCTTGCAGTGATGAGCTAATGAAAGTAGATAGTACAATTTGTGCTGACCAGGTAGCAACTGCCAGCATACAGCTGAGGATACTTTGCAGAAATAAATAAAATATAGCATTATATCACTGATTTACCCATTACATGACATTAATAGCGAGAGACCTTGGTGTGTTTATCTGTTTGTATTGGTGTGCATTTATCGAATTGTTTATGACAAGACTAATTGGGGTAATTGTAGACACTGAAATTACCTGTCAACTATATGTAACCACACTCCCTTTCTTTCTGACAAATGATGACAACTGAGGGACCCCGTAGCATTACTCATGATGGCTTTTCGAGTGGTAATAAGGACAATAGGGGCCCTGGCTAATTTGACATGGACAGCCTTCACAACAAGAAGCCAGCTAAATGACTTGTCAGTAGGGGAAAGAAGTCGGAAAAGTAATGGAGTCCCCCATGGCGCTCTGACAGGGAGATGAGGCAATTTCAACAGAAAGTGAAAAGGCTTCAGTTTGTCAAGTATTTAGAACAATCAGAGAACAGCTAGAGGCTGGAACCTGACAATAAATTTGTGAACCATGGTAGCAGTTTCATATAGGTCAGTTATTTCATAATGGTTATGCAGCTTTTAGAGGTTTCTGCTTTCGTAGTGTACTTCACATCCGCCAACTGGTGCTTTGTCACCTTAAATTTGTGCTTTGCTTTTGCACAGTAGGAATAATAGTTAAGGTTACAGCATAACAGAAGTGTAAGACAGCATGATTTTCAGGTCCCAATGTGATGAAAAATAAACAAAAATCTAGATAGTAATACTGTGATAGCATCCATTACAAGCCAGGAGTGTTAACACATTTGTTATAATAGTGGTCTGCAACTTTTCTGCAGATGGAAGCTTTTCTAATTCATGTTCTATTTAAACACATTCCTTAAACACACACATACACACACATTAGTGCATATATTTTGTTTTAATTGTAAGGCTTAATTCTTGAGCTTTGAAGTGTATTTAGCTCTTACAGTCCTGCTGCTTACAGATATTTATTTATTTATTTATTTATTTCAAATATTTATATCCTGCCTTTCTTCCACAATGGTATTGTGTGACTAACAACAACATAAAAGTGGCTTGCATCTTTGTTTAACGTTTTGGTGCAATGTGTTTGGTGTATTTTCGGCATAATCATAAAGATTAGCAAAATAATTCTCCCAGGTATGCGCTGGAATCTGGAATGTATGATTATTTATATTCCTAGCGAAAGAGGGAGCAACCTCTTTCCAAATTAAAGTGGGATTATTAATACTAGTTGATCTGATTAGTTTATTCCAAGAATCTAACAAACACACTTTTTCCTTTGTCTAACTAAAGTTTTGTATTTCTTCTTCTGATCCATAAGTTCCGTTGCTGGAAATTGTATGGGGTTTAATTTATGTTGTTTAAAGAGATATTTAAGATGCCCCTATATCTCTCTGCATTCTAGATCAAACCAGTTCTGATGAAATTTTGTCTTACATTTAACAAGATTACTTTTGGAAACAGTTAATAGTGGTTGTAGAGAGCTAATTAAAGTGTTATAAATGGACAGTATTTCAGAATCCAAACTAACATCCGCTATTGAGGAATAAAGCTGTTTGATTGATTCGCTAGTAAAAAACTTGGTTAGAGTTTCAGATAACTGAGGTGTCCATTTAGCATGAGTCAAACAATAATCATTAATGAAAATTGAGGTATTATCAAGAGGCAGAAAAAAGCTATCAAAGGATTTTAAACGCAATAGGACTAGGAAGTGATCACTATCAGGTCTAATTACAATAGCAAACTTGAGTATGTGTAGTATTAAATTTGATGAAACCCCTATGTAGTCTAGGACTGAGGGTCTGACACCTGCCCAATGCATAAATTCGGCTGGGAAATCATCCTTTAAACTGCCATTCAAAATGGTTAAGTTTAGCTCGGCAAAAGTGTGTGCTAAGCACATACCCTTATAGTCACTAGACATGTCTTTGGATTGGCGAGACAAAATTGGTGAAACAAATATGGGGGAAGGAGGTTGACATTTGAATTTTGCATAAAATGACACATCGTCCACCCCAATTCTTGCGTTTAAATCTCCTGCCACAATAAAGTAAGCTGTTGGGGCCTCAATCTTCAAGGTTTCCACAAAGGATTTTAGTTTGTTCCATATACCCTCTGTCTTAGAGTGACCTTGGGGGAGGGGATGTAAACATTTACCAGATATAATGAATTATTTTTAAATTTCAAAAGAACGGCTAATGCATACTGTTCCAGAGTGGAAAACTTAATCATTTGAACCTTAAGTACAGTGGATATCAGTACCCCCAAACCACCACAAAGTCTTCCACAACCTTTGCCAGGGGTAGCATCTAAACATATGGTTTCATAACCCTCTAGAAGCACGTCTCCTGCCAGCCACGTTTCCTGCAAAAGAATTATATCATATCTGTTAACAAAAGGCTTGAAAGCAGGATCTCTACATCTAGGCTTCCAGCCAGCAATATTCCATGAAATAATGGACAAAAAGGTGGAATCGATTAAATGTCAATCATCAATGATTAATGCAGGCTGTTCCTGAGGTATAGTGGCTTGTTGTTCATTGTCAGCTGAGATACCAATGGGTGTATTTCTCATCTCTTCTGCTGAATTTGGACTATCACATCCAGTCTGATAAGTTATTTCTAAGGCAGGAGAATTAGGCTTGGAACATCTCCTTTTCTTGTTCTTGGGTGACTGTATAAACTGAGTTAAAAGATTTTATCGTTGTTGAATGCAAAAACTCACTTTGATGATCAGCCTTGAGATTGGGAGAAATTTGAGTTAATGAAATTAAGGGTTCAGCTAAACAATCCGATGGGCGCTTGGGAGACATGTACATTAACGAAAACTTGTCTTTGTCCTCATCGCCAATACGTCTTTTAAGTCCACTTTTGAGTTGTGACGTGAGATCAGATGGAGGGTGACTAGTAGGCCTTAGATTGTTAATTGTCTTAGTCACTGTTGTTATGGAAAGCAACACTGTTTTAGCAGCATCTAGCTTATACAATATTTGTTTTTGTTCCTCCAAGGAAAGGGAGGCAGACATTTCAGCCAGTTCTCCTTCGTCATCAAGGAGACTGTCTGGGATTTGAATTGTCTTTCTGGGTTCCTCATTGGAGTTACCTTCCTGACATGGGGTCTCTCGTCTAATATTGGACTTTAGCAAGGGTTGGATATTAGTGTTACAAAAAACTCCTAGTGGCGTGATTGAAAATTTCTTGAATACTCTTTGGTTTTTCAGTATCAGAGATGGTATTGTATCATTTTTGAACAGCAAAACAATTCTTTTAGAGTTATTCTGACAGGGCAACCAATCAATTCCGAGTAACTCATTATATTGCAATTGTCGGTGTAATAGGAGGGAAAGTGAATGTAAAACAACAAACTTATTATACCATCTGTGTTGGTTATAATAGTTATTGACCACTAGTAATGCTATGCTATTTTGTGATAGCACTAGCTTGTCACTATTTCTAGATTTAGGATTATGTTTGATTTGCTCTGAGTCTCTATTGTTAAATGACGCTCCTGATTTAGATTTGATCACAAGCTCTTTTAGGCCATCAATTTTCTGATCTATACTTGATAGTTTTTCAAAAATAGCGATTACAGTTCTTGCAGTTAGTGAACAATTCCTGGCAACTGTGTCCAAATCGGTGTTAAGATTAGTACGAGTGTCTATGTCTGAAATATGAACTGACTCTTCATGCATTGAGAGAGTGGATGCATCTGACATAATCTTGTCAGCTTCTTTGAGTGGGAATAACTCCTCCATTTTTAATTGTTTCAAGGTTGAAGTAGCCTCTAGTAATTCCAAATTACTTGAGGACCTAACTGGATTTTTATCAGGTTTCTTACGCCTTTTAGAATTTATGTGAACTTCTTTTTTAGTAGTCCTCCTTTTCTGTTTAGGGTTATTCTTTCCTACTGTATTGTCGATTATTTGTCCAGGTTCCTGATCAGCCAAGTACACTACGCCAAAATTTAAAAATATGGAGAAAGGTCACAAATAAATAAATAAAAGTCCTTACTCACACTGTCTTAATGTGAAAGTTGCTGAATAAATGAAAAAATGTACTGGGCCGTTGGGCTTTGCTTGGAGCTGAAGGTGCCGCTGTCGCCATGTTGTTCAGCTGGGGGAGGGGCTGGGCCTCACCCCAGGAAACCGCTCCGCCGCCTGAGGTCTCCGCCAGGCCTTTCAAGCCCTGCCGGGGGCTGATGGTGGTGCCGCCGCCGCCGCACTGCTCAGCTGGGGGTGGGGCTGGGCCTTGCCCCAGGAAGATGTTTTGCGGGCTGAGCAAGCACGTTTTAGACCTGGACGATCTACCATCGATCATGCAATGATATTACAACACCTTGTCAAAAAATACTCTCATTCCGGCCAACCTTTATACGCGGCATTTATTGACTTTAAATCCACCTTCAATTCCGTCAATAGGCCTAGATTGTGGGAAAAATTAAGGTGCACTAACATTAACAAACGACTCTTGTTGCTTCTTATTAAGATTCATGAAAACTCCAGCATTAAGGTCAGATGCAGCCACCAAGGACATGTTTCTAAGGAAATTCCAGTAAGAATGGGTGTAAGACAGGGATGTGTTTTGGCTCCTTCTTTATTTAATTACTATATCAACTCCCTGATCTCCACTTCAAACAATCTTTCTTTTCACCCTCCAAAGTTGGCTAATAAGCATATTAACACATTGCTTTATGCTGACGATGTTGTTATTTTTTCTTTGTCCCCTATTGGACTTAAAAGAGCTTTAAATTCCCTCGCTCTGTACTGTGATGAAGAGAAGTTGATCATTTTTGCCCATCGGCCCAAATTGAAACAATGGAGATTAGAAATTTATTACATTGAGCAGGTTAAGATTTTTAAATACCTGGGAATTGTATTTCATGCCTCTGGGAGGACAACTGCCCATTCAGAATATGTCATCAGTAATGCTCAAAGATCTATAACCGCCATCCTTAATTTTTTCTTTGTTAAACTTGCCCAATTTATCCCGGCTGCTATTAAGTTGTTTAACACCAAGGTTCGCCCGCAACTTTTGTATGGAGCCCAACTGGGGCCGTACAGCAACATTAATGCAATTGAACTTGTATAAACCAAGTTCCTTAGAAAAAAATTTCAGGTCGCACAATGCATTCCAAATGCTGTCCTCAGAAGGGAAGCAGGGACCAACAAAATAGAATCTAGTTTGTGGATAAGTATATTTACCTATTTGCTGAAATTACATAAAACCTCTGGAGGCCTGACAAATTTAATTTTATCAGATTCCTATAAATCCCAATGGGAATCAGCCCTCATTAAGAAATTGAATGAACTAGGCCTTAACAAAGATGTAATTCTAAAGTTGGATGTTGATAGAGCTAAATCCACTATTAAACAAAAAATCCTAGAAATAGAAGGACAATTGGAAACTGCTTCCTTTTCAAAATATATTGTGGTCAGCAGCCAAGGTCTGATTTCCTCTCCAGCTCCATATTTATTTTATTTTACTCTTCCCAAGTTTAGAAGGGCTTTAACTTTGGCACAGTTCAATATGCTACCCACAGCCGTATTGGAAGGACGATATAAGAAAATACCATTCGAATTTTGTTTGTGTCCATGTGACTCGGGTGCCATTGAAACCACTGAGCACGTTCTCCTATATTGCCAATTTTATAGGGATATTCGACATCAGTTGATCACCCCCTTATTAAGTAAATACCCAGGTAATATCGATTTCTTTTATATACGCCTCCTACTGGATAGCCATGACTACACTGTGTCCCAGAAGGTGGCCAAATATTGCTATATTGTGTGTAAGGTGTGCCCTCAACTGAGAAATGGAAATCCTATTGCTGTATAAATGACTGATTTGCTTTTTGATATTGTTTATATATAGGTTTATAACTTATGCCAAGTTTTATGGTGTTATTCTGTTATTGTGTTTTTATACTGGTCAAAGACCAAATAAATTTTATTACATTACATTAGAATTAGAATCCTTTAATGTTTTGGTGACATTTGAAGAATATGTAGATACAAAGTACTTTATTATGAGAGTTTATACATCTTATTGAAGAATAAGTAGATACAAAGTACTTTATTCTGAGAGTTTATACATCTTATTTTTTATTGTTGTATCTGTAGTTTTGACATTCATTTATTGAGGAACAGAGAGTAGATCACTATGTCTTTTGTACTGAATTCTCATAATAATAATAATAATAATAATAATATAAAAAATCTTTATTTCTAGCCCGCTCCTCTGTAGAGCACAATCATGTTACCTCTTAGATTTAGTGAGCTCTTTTAAAAAGGATACAGTAACTATACTTGTGTATTTATTAATATTATATTATTATTAGTAGTAGTAGTAGTAGTAATAATAATATGAGTGGAGTGGAGTCTGTATCCTTGGACGTCTTTAAGCAGAGGCTGGATTGCCATCTGTCAGGGATGCTTTGATTGGGAGTTCCTGCATGGCAGGGGGTTGGACTGGATGGCCCTTGTGGTATCTTCCAACTGTGTTCCGCTGTCAAACAGTCCTGTCTAATAGAACTTCACCTTTAAAGTTCCTCTTGAAATTACTTTTATTTAGGCAGCCTTGGTGCAGCTTCCAGGAGATCTGGGGGCATGCAACATCTGCATACTCTGCCCCCTCCCAAGCCGCTCTTTCTTGCCCATCTGTTTTGGGCCAAAGACAATAATCCTTGAATGCCTGTGTAGAGACAAATACCTCTTTAGAGATGTGTAATTCCACAACAGAGGAGAATGTATACCAGAACAGATTATAAGTGAAGATAACTATGAATATAATACAAGTAGCAGAATTCTGTACATGTAAAAGCCTTTATGAAATGTCTGTATAATGCCTTAGCAGACGCTATGGGAAACTATAGAGACTGTGGTGTACATGATGATTATGATGAATGAAAGACTATGTTAAATGGTTTAATGGTTAAAGAAATGAACAGAAAGATAAAGCGCCTATGAAATGTTCTGATGAAAGGTCATACAAATTATATGATGGGATGGGATGGGATGGGATGAATGGAATGTGATCAAGCTTAAGAGCCCAGACATGGTTTTATCTATGCTTCTCCCTATGGGAAATATCTATGAATGCTTACAATAAGTAGTCCTAGTTTCCTGTACATCCAGCTTCTACAGTATGTAACCCAATCATAAGAGTCATTCTAGAAAATGGAGATTCTGTCTCTGAGTTGTGTTTATATTATGATGAGGAAATGATCCCAGAATATATCCAGTATTTTCAAGTCCCCAGTACTCAGTGCCCCTTCTCTTTTAGAATGGCTCACTCCTCTGCAAGACTAAATTTAAAGCCATTCTTCTAACATTTGTGAGACTCCTAGAAATCAATTTTTTCTGATGCCTGGGAGGTACAAACATATCTTGAATGAAGTCCTTCATACCTGAGCATGTTTCAGTGGATGTTAATTCAACCTGCCTGATTTAACTCATCATGAGTTGGGTACTCAGGTGACCAGAGATTGATAAAGATGAACCCAGGCAGAATCCAGAATTAGCTGGACTGTTACTGGCAAGGACCCTGAGTCAAAGAGATGTGGTAGGGATCCATGTCTGTTTCAGGCTTCCTTTAAGTCTGATTCTGAAAGCTGTAGTGGGTGCAGAATGCCTAATTGCCAACAGGCCAAATTTAATGTTTTATTTTAAGCTTAGAAAGCTTTAAGCAACTTGGGGTCGTAAAGGCAGTCTAATCCTTTATAGACCCATTCCATCATTGAGGCAATCTGGAGACACTCTCCTTCTAGTGCTACATGTGTGGCAATGACCATTATATGGAACACCCTTTCTTCAGAAATATGAGTATAAATATAAACTACAATTTGTGGTTTTAGATGCATGTTGAAACATACCTATTTTTACAAGTTGTAATCGAACCTATTATCTAACTTCATGAACATTCTAAATGTATTTTGTGTTTAGTGTTGTTGCTATTGTTAATTTACACTGCTTTGAAATCTCCATGTCTGCAGTCAAAGTTTTTTGAAACCAGAAGTGGTGGTGATAGGCCTTTTGCAAAACTAGAAGTTACTTCTGGTTTTGCAAAAAGCCCTGCCACCACCACTTCAAACAGACTGGAGGCAAAAATGGCCCAAATAGGCCAACCACACCTGGCAAAGATTTCTGGAGGTGTGATGAGCTAAATTGGGGTGACACAAATATGCCCTTTGCACCATGAGCTGCCCTTTGCCTATCCAGCTTCTACAGTATGTAACCCAATCATAAGAGTCATTCTAGAAAATGGAGATTCTGTCTCTGAGTTGTGTTTATATTATGATGAGGAAATGATCCCAGAATATATCCAGTATTTTTATTTATTTATTTATACCCCGCTCTTCAGCCCTAAAGGTTATCAGAGCTGCTTACAATTATTATTTTTTAAGACGGTTCCCTGCCCTCAGGCTTACAATCTAAAAGACACGACACAAAAGGAGAAGGGAATGGGGATGGGGAAGGGGATCAGGTCCAGCAGTTGTTCTCTCCCTCTGACGCCTGGACCAAGGCAGATGGACTGGAGGGAGGGCTCGGCTTCTTAATCTAGGGCCGATGGAGGCCAGGCTAGATGGTGCTGCTAGACCTCTTTCACTCCCTTCTAGGTGGCCACATGATGTCCTCAGGAGGGAGGGCTCTTCAACTTTATGACATTACTAAGACTGCTGTACTGGGTGTTTGTTTGTTTGTTTTTTGTACATCTTTTACATAGATAAATATAAATGAAGGCAAACAGAAGATGTGCAAAACATCTTCTATACATCTTCTGTTTGCCTTCATTTATATTTATCTATCTATTCTTCAATCCAAATAAAGTTTTGTTGGGGTTTCTGCTAACTTTTAATTGAAGCTTGAATAGAATAATCCTTCTGCACTAATGCTGTCAAATTTCAGGGTATTTTGCCATCCTCCATAGTTTTGTAAATGTCTTGGATTGTGACTTTTAAACAACAGTGTATGCAGATAGGGAAAATGTGTGTCTTCTCAATGTAGAGCATACACAGTGTACTTGAATTACATTCACATACCATCAAACAACATTCACCTAACCTCCCCCAAAAATGCTTACAATTACCCCAGAGAGGTGGAGGACAACTATGGAGCTGCCCTAGGACACTGAAAGTGAGATGAAAATTGGCTTACCCACTGTTTCCATAAATAGGGGCCACTACTAGAATCAAGACATTAAACAGTTTACACCATCATTCATCTTCCTTATAGAATCATAGAATCATAGAGTTGGAAGAGACCACAAGGGCCATCCAGTCCAAGCCCCTGCCATGCAGGAACTCCAAGTCAAAGCATCCCTGACAGATGGCCATCCAGCCTCTGCTTAAAGACCCCTAAAGGAAGGGGACTCCACTACACTCCGAGGGAGTGTGTTCCACTGTCGAACAGCCCTTACTGTCAGGAATTTCCTCCTAATGTTGAGGTGGAATCTCTTTTCCTGCTACTTGCATCCATTGTTCCGCGTTCTAGTCTCTGCAGCAGCAGAAAATAAGCTTGCTCCCTCCTCAATATGACATCTGTTCAAATATTTAAACAGGGCTATCATATCACCTCTTAACCTTCTCTTCTCCAGGCTAAACATCCCCAGTTCCCTAAGGCGTTCCTCATAGGGTATGGTTTCCAGACCCTTCACCATCTCAGTTGCCCTCCTTTGGACATGCTCCAGTTTCTCCACATCTTTTTTGAATTGTGGTGCCCAGAACTGGACACAGTATTCCAGGTGGGGCCTGACCAAAGCAGAATAGAGTGGCACTATAACTTCCCTTGATCTAGAAACTATACTTCTATTGATGCAGCCTAAAATTGCATTGGCTTTTTTAGCTGCCGCATCACACTGTTGACTCATGTTCAGCTTATGGTCTACTTGGACTCCTAGATCCCTTTCACATGTGGTCTCATTCAGCCAGGTGTCCCCCATCCTATATCTGTGCATTTCATTTTTCCGCCCTAAGTGCAGAACCTTACATTTCTCCGCATTGAATTTCATTTTGTTAGCACTGGCCCAGCTTTCTAGTCTATTCAGGTCATTTTGAATTTTGATCCTGTCCTCTGGGGTATTAGCTACTCCTCCCAGTTTAGTGTCATCTGCAAATTTGATAAGTATGCCCCCAATTCTGTCATCCAAATCATTAATAAAGACATTGAATAACACTGGGCCCAGGACAGAACCCTGTGGGACCCCACTGGTCACTTCTCTTATATGTTCTCCTTCTCTACAATGTGTAATGCAAGTGTACTGTGGCTAGTTTTTATGCATGTTCCCATTTCAACTTCCAGTAACCTTCACATAATGTACCCAAAGCTCTCACCCCCTCAGTTGTCCTCAAATGCACAAAACCACCCCTAATCATTGTGGTATATCTTTCTCCTATTCCATCTCTCCCCATGTGAAAATCTGACTAAAAACAAAAATACAGATAGTTAAATCCAGAAGTAACTTCCCATTATTTCCTAAGTACATATTTAGCTGAACATGTAGCAGTGTGGCTCACTGGGGAACACTGGGCCAAAAATTGGCCATGCCAGAAATTACCCATCCTTATAATGTACAGAATATTTTTCATGGTATATGTGGATACATGCATTTGCCAGTGTTGCACATGCACCCACAAAGAAATGAAAATTCACTTCCTACAAATATGTAACAAACAATTGCTAAAATATAGTTTCCCTCATACTTAGAAAAGTCCTCGTTAAAGGAAAAAAATCTGATACTATTCTGATATCAGTTTATCATAATGTGAATTTTGTAAATTCTGTTTAAGAAAACATGTATAATCCAAAATAAGGGATGTAATTGGAATAAGGATAGTTAATCTCAGAACCACATTATTTGATCATGATAATGTATGCTTTCCACCATCTGAAATGCATCCATAGTATCTCTTGGCACTCTTGCTCTCATTCTTTCCCTCTCTCCCAAGGAGGGGGGGTTTTCATAGACATATCCACTATTTTTTAACCCATACCTCTGCCCTCTCTTCTGCTTTAGCTTTTGTTTACCCTTTTACTATAATGGGAGATGTTTTCTGCTAAAGCACAATGCTGTATTTTTCTATAATTATTTTATTTTAAGATGGTCGTTTGTACTCTGATGATTCATTGTTTTTTTAAGATAAGATCAGAACTCTACAAAATGTTTGCTTCAGGGAAAAACTTTTTACAGGTAATAAAAGAATAACTTCCAAGGTTGATACCATATTTCTGGAGGAAAACCTGCCTGTATAAAGTATTACAATAATCAGCAAAACCACAATATGGAAATAGTTTTGAAAATTCAAATGAAACCTAAGCCTAGACACAAAATCATAGCAAAATTCCATGTGCCCCACACTGAAACCAGAAGATACAATGTTTAGAAGTGACTGTTGAACTGAAATGAAAACAGATTTTTGATGTAAGAAAAGTTCAAGTTATTGCAGTACCTTGCCCGTATGGTTCTTGATTAATCTCACAAGCAGGACTGTGGTTGAAACCCACAGCATGCAAGGGAAAAAACTGGGTGGAAAGAGTAGTAGAAGGTTTATCCAGGCTGCTGTCATTTTCAAAGTCTAGTTAATAGCACACAGTGCTTTAAAGCTGCAACTCACCATACTAAGTGAACAACCTAGTGAAGCAAAAAAGAGAGTAATGGATTTGCTGTCTCGCAGAGTGCATGCTTTGTGTTGTTTGTGTACTTTTACTTCATTTTGGAGTTATAGCTGAAACTGAAATCTGTATATTAATCCTTGATCTAAGGGTCAACATGTATGTAGCTGTTGTGTTTTGAAATACTCTCCTGCACTTGACAAATTTTGTTGTAATGTGGACAATATTTAAATATTTACACATGAACTAGAACTGAACCAGTGAAAATAAGCCAAGCCAGCTGGCTAGAACCAAATCAGAATATCTTCAATCATAGTAAAGCCAGAGCAAATTTGTCTCTTTTATTTCTGGTCTTCCAGGTTAGTCCATTTTTCTCTCCCTCCCTCTTGTGCTCTCTACACTGGTGAAAAAATCCTGCTTCTCATTGCAGTTTCCTGGTCCACAGCAAACCCAATAATCCCTCGCACACCAAATACATTGAGGTGAGATCAGTTTACACAGCAATACATTCCACACTGGCTAACTCATTTTGGTGATCCATATCTCCATTCCTTTACCTTACTTTCGACTACACATAAATATTTATTTCATATGTATTATAAAACAACTCACAATATATTGTAGTACTTCACTTCTCCCACTACTGCATGTACTAGAGTTCACAGTACTGTATATGTTTTCTCCTTCAACTCACATTTCTTTAAAATGAGGACAGGTTACACTTCTTCTTCCTCACTTACAGGTTTTCAAGTTTTGTTTCATGGGTTTAGTAAAAATATTATTGAAGCAAAAGCCCTGTAGACACTTGCCTATACAAGAATACATCCTGCTCAATCAGTGAAACTTATTTCTACATAGAATTGCACATGCATAGGATTGCACAGTTAAAAATATTTATTATACATATATTATGTATATGCAGAAAGAAAGAATGAGTGCAAGTATGGGGGATATATTAGAAATTTCAATGATTCTGTAAGCCTTTTTGCTGTTTTTGCATAACATTTTTGTATTTACCAAGTTATTTTTCCAGTCATCTTTTTTTAAAAGCTGGTTGAATGTAGCAAACCTATGTATCTAATAAGTGGCATATGCTGTAGAGAAACACACACAACATCTACGTTTCCTCTAGATCAATCAACCGTGAAATAATTAACTGAACTTTTTGTTATTGCAGCAGATTTTAAAGAAATACAATACAATTGAATTTGTCCAGGTTTTTAAGTGGGGAGGAGCAGAAGGAAATAAAAGAAGTGACCTAAACATTTTATCTGAGCAATTCTCTTTTAACTGTTAAAATATCCTGAAGCACTCGATCACATTGCATTTTAATTTTAAAGCCATGTGTTCTATTAGTGAAGGGCACATGTTACTGATTTGCACTCTAAGTTCCAGTCTGTTTGCCAGAATGTAAGGCTGGCATGTACAAGGTCTCATCTAGGTCAAAAGGCCAAGAGTCGACATCTTTCTGAAACTTTACCCTTGTGAAAAGTAGAAGCTCTGATTAGCCCTGCCAACAACCAATTGTATGGTTTCTTACTGCCACTGATTATATTAGCTTCACATTTATCAACTTCATGAACACTTAACCTATTAACATGAGAATTTGTTTACATAATGGCTATTATCCTCCATAAGAGTTGTGCCAAACCAGGGCATTATATAAGTAAGGTATTTTCCTCCACTTCTTTCAGTTTCTAAACATCTTTGTATAATAATTATTCACATGTATAACCAACATTTTTTTAAAAGTAAGGTGAGATTTTAATAATTGTATTGGCAGGTACAGGTTGAGTATCTTTTATCCTAAATATTCTGGACGAGAAGTGGTTTTCATTGGATTTGGGGTTGTTGTTTTTTTCAGATTTTGGTATATTTGCATAAACATGAGATAGCTTGGAGATAGAATCCAAATCTAAACATGATATATTTTAAACCATCAGAAAGCAAAGGTGTCACCATCTCAGCCACCTATGTAGACAATTTTGGAGTATTTCGGATTTTGGAATTCCAGATAAAGGATACCCAACCTGTACATGTTTCATACAGGTATATTTGTAAGAAAACTGACATTAGCTGCAGGTTCCTGTTGAATATACATGGCTTCAAATTTGAATAAAGTTTTGTATATTGTATAAAATAATTCTCATTTAGACAGTTCAGTAAATTAAAAAATTGTGATTCATTAACATAAGTGAAAGTTTTTCAACCGACTTGTGTGACCTAATAATTTCACTTTGCCATGTCAATTAATTTCTGGATGGTTACTTTTATGTTTACAAAAGTTGGCTTTTAGACTGGCAGCTTGCGGAGCATTTAGGGCTAAAAAGCCCGCCTTTAGGGTTAAAGAGGGCATAGCTTCTACACCCTCCCTAGGCCTAAAGCATATGGACGGTGCCATTTTAAAATGGCAGCATCCATACAGATGCATTATCATAGCATTATGTGCACAGCGTTTAGATACATTGGGCACATAATGATGCTTTTGCACCACGGGAGGGCGCCAATTGCGCCCTTTCCACTGTGCAAAAAAGGAGCTCCAAACGGTGGGTCTTTGCGGTGGGTCTTTGCCGCAGCTTTTAGATGGCCGCAGCAAAGGCCCAGGGAGAAAGGGGCCAGCGCCGAGGGAAGCGGGGTGCAGCGGGCACCCAGGGCAATGCTGCACCCTGCTTGGAGGCCGCAGGGAAGCGGCAGTTTGCCGATTCCTCATAGCCTCCAGAAGCGGCGGGATGGGGCTGCAGAGGCTGCCGGTGCGGCAGCCTTGGCCCCATCTTGCTGTTTAAAGGGGCGGTCGTGGACCCCTTTTGGGGGGTCTAGATAGCCCCAGTGTTAGATATTAATTAGTCAATGTGTCACATCTGTAGTCAGTCCTGATGTGCCATATCAGTGTATCTCCTCTGTTAGTCTCTCTCTTTCTCTCTCTCTCTCTCTCTCTCACACACACACACACACACACAAACAGTAGCTGTTTGGCACATTTAGTCTGGCTCCTCAGCAAAACCCTGTCTGACATGGGGACCCTTCCAGCAACACTGCTG
This sequence comes from Urosaurus nigricauda, assembly GCA_034509955.1. NCBI lineage: Eukaryota > Metazoa > Chordata > Lepidosauria > Squamata > Phrynosomatidae > Urosaurus > Urosaurus nigricauda. Next base: position 55,362,213 of record JAOEGL010000001.1, read on the forward strand.
CTATCAGCATAGCCTCTTGTCTCATAGAACATGAAGTCCCACCAGACCTGTAGCTAGGCCTTTAAGTGCCCTGGGCAGAAAGTACATTTGGGCCTCTAATGTCCCAGGTCCTGCTGCACGCCGTGGGTGCCATCTTGGTGCACCTCTGTTTACACAGGGTGCGTGTTGATGACATGGCTCATGTGCCACATCCAAACAGCGCTGTGCACGAAGGGTGTCACAATGCCATTCCAAGGTGCTTATGGCGCCTCTGTTGTGGCAGACAAAGGAGCCCTGTTTCGCAGGTCCTTTGGGGCCCCATTTGGCTTTGGTTGAAGAGAAAGTTGCCCCAGCCTAGCTGTGGGCCTGAGATCCACAAAAAGCCAGTATTATGAACTGTCCCAGTGCTCCTCTCACTTCCATATTAGTAGTTAATATGAACCAGCATATTCCAGATAGAAAAAAAATATCTTCCAAGTGCCACATAAAGTATATGAAATGTAAGACTATATTGGAAAATTATCATTTTTAAAACAAGAAACATTGAAGTTTGACATTAAATGTGGATGAGATGTCAGAATTTAATCGAAGCAGAACTTTGTTGTTATGTGCCTTCAGTTTGACTCCAGTTTATGGAGACCCTGTTTAGCAAAATCATCTCTGAGTATTCCTTATCTTTAAAAAAAAATCCTATGAAATTCATGGGGTCGTCATAAGTCAACAAACAACTTGAAGGGACATGGAGACATACAGGCACACACCCTAGGGTTTCTTTGTAAGATTTATTCACAGGAGGTTTGCCACTGCATTTGTGTTAGGCTCATTTGATTTCCATGGCTAAGTGAGAATTTGAATCCTGATCTCCAGCACTCGGATTAGTACCCCACACTGGCACTTAAACAGAACTTAGAGGGGGAAAATTCTTTCACCACACATAATTCTTTATCTTTATGTAAACATGAAAAAATAACATGCCCTCAAAAAAATACTAAATAAACCTTTTGAAGAGAAGGTGCAGCAAATTATAAACTATAGTTTGTTAGTCTGTAGAGAATACAACAATATTGAGTCCAGGATCCAACCAGTTTTTTTTCCACTGACTGAGTTGCTTCCCCTCTAAATCTCCTATAGAGCACTGAGAAAACCACTAGAGACAGTTTTTAAGTACAGGCATGGCTCAGTTAACAAAGCCTCTGACAGAAAATCTCCTTTTTACAAAGTTTTTTTAAAGGTAGCCCAGACCAGCTCCTCCCCTTTCTTGTCTTCTTTCTAGCTGGAAGGGTTTTTGCATCATTGGTGTTGGAAAGACTCACTCTTAGTTTTGGGCTGCATGTTTGCATTGGATTTTGCTCTAGGTGATCCTACTGTAGCTGTGTGTAGTTACATGCAACAGACAAGGTGAACAGCTGCCTTTATGATCACTTACTGATCATGTATGAAAAGCAAAACAAAAAGAAAGGTTTACCAGTCTGACCAGCTACCCTGGCGTTTTGGGAAAAACCATCAACCTATAATATCCTCCAACAAAATGTAAATCATAAAAAAGCAGAGGCTGTTGGGAAAAAAGTCATCTTAGGAAGCTTTTCAAGTGGTCTCTAGAAGATTCAAACTGTTTTTGTTTACTAATGCAAGGTGTACCTGATCTTGTTGTTTCATTTCACACATGCACAATGTTAGTTTTGAATAAAAAGTTTGCTAAAACATGTTGAACTGCCTTTTTTGTGTGTGTGTGTGTGACATAGGAACCTACTTCTGGTACCAAAGTCTCTGTTAAAGAAGTAAAGCCCAGGAACACATGTACATTGTTCACTAAGGTATACCTGCACTGCCCAAGGCTGGTGGTGGAAGGGATTAGAGTTGGGCCTGTGGCTTGTTTTAGAAAACCTCAATGAGATAACTCCTACCTCATCTGCATTCAGTTTTTATTGCATATAGTTAGCACCTCCTAACAAATGCATTAAGAAGACAGCTATACAATTTACCACATCATGCTTACATTGTCCATAGGTATAGAATTTCTATTTAGATTTTGCTGGACTGTTTTTGTTTAATTTTCTCTGCTAAGGCCATGGTCCAAAGGTTCTCAACTGAACTCTTTGACTAACTAGAAAGTTAACATGTCTTCACTGGTATATTGTTTTGTTAACAGTTCTATCAATAGTTTAAGTTGATATTTTTACATAGTGTTTTAAGAGATTTTTTTTTCACAGCTGGCTTATAAAGCCTATTTGCCTTCAAAATACAAATATATTTACTCTTTTTAATACTATTTTAACTCAGACATACTAGAAAATGTAGCTGAAGCTTCAATAAGATCAATCAATTTACCTATGAGTGATGACATGCTAAAGCAGTGTTACATGAGACTCACATGAAACTTGAAAAGTTTTATGTGATCAAAAAAGCATTTAAAATCCACCATTCTGTAGGATTATTAAGTCTCCTAAGTATTTGTAAGAAGAGCAGTTAAGAGAAAAAGCATATTTATACCAACGTTTTCATACATTTGCATAGAACACATACATATGTCTTAAGAAAGACCAAATAAGTACTTTAAAGAGAAAACAATGCTTTATCAGACCCAATTTTCTCCATCTGTTCTATAATATATAAGTTTTATCCTTCGCCTTGGAAACCAGGGTTCTTAAAATTAACTAATAGTTCTGAGGTAGTGTAAATTACCTGGAATTACAAATGAATTTTAATTCTTACTTTTATTCCTTCAACTGGAATTATAGCTCTTTTAATCTCTTGAATTTACCATTTTTCTTCTGTTGCCATAGTGAAATCAGGTAGCATGAGCAAAGCTGCATGCCCCCCTTCCCTTTGAACTTGGTTAAAAATAATGCTTAATCTATTAGACATGCTTTTAAAATATGCTTTAAAAATGTAAATGTAAAAGTAGAGCAGGTGGAAAGTCTAAGACTGACAGGTTTAGAAATGAGAGTCCTATTTATCCAAAGAATGTATACACCATGTTCAGTTTCAAGGAAAGAATTTATCCCTTTATTGGAGCCTTTTACCTAGTAGGACATCTTGTAAAGACCAAATAAAAAGGTTTTATTTATTTACTTTATTTTGCTCCTTCAAATCCAGTTTGAAATTCAAGTTATTCTTTGGATTTGGACTGTGAATTCCAACTTACTGGAGGTAAAGCTTATCCAAGCTGATGAACTCAAATCTGAGAATAATAGCGGGGTTCTGGATCAAATTCATGCTATACATTCATCCCTCCCTTTTCTTTCTGATGTCTCTTCCCCCCCCCCATCTCTCTCTCTCTCTCTTTCTCTTTGTGACACACACACAAACACACACACAGAGACTCTGCAATCATTTGTGAAATATAATGTAATCTTCATTGAATATTACTAAATTTTAGTAGTAAGTTCTATGTTTATGCTGTTTTAGAAACAAATGGTATTTTGCAACATTATTTTGTACTATTATTTCTGCAAAGGCCCATTAAGATCATGCCCCATCTATGTAGCCATAGATGGTTTATGCCTTTCATGTGTCTCATGGCTATTTTTTTTTAATAATTCATATGGATACAATTCACAGGCTGAATCCACTGGCAGTCCTACCTGGAGTAGACCCATTGTAAAGTAATCAAAATAATTAGAAAGTAAACCAAACATATATAGGCGCTTAGGAATCCTTGCAGTTCCAAGCACCCTGGCTGAATATTTGTGGGGCAAGGAAAAGAGGGAGATGCAAGATTGAAGTATATATTGTGCCCAGATTCTTTTGAGATCAGCATCCATGGCCAGCAGGGGGAATACCTCCTCTGGTTAAAGAAGAAGGAGGAGGAGGAGGAGGATGAATTGACCTCAGGCAAGGGAGCTTGTAGCAAGCCCCATTTTAGCCCTGGCTCTCAGTGAAGACTACATTATTTCAGGCTAGCCAGTCCATCTCAAAATCACCTTTGGATGTATGACATGCAATACAACATACAGATAGTAGGGGAGATTTTATGTTTGGTACATCTTACCACTCTGGCCAGGACTGTAGCCAGATCAACAGCTGTAAAAAGAGAGAAAAAACAGTTTCTCCTCCTGGCACAAGGCAGGCAGAGATTATTCAGATAATATCATCTCACTGGCCCCAGGATGGCCCGTTAGTTCAAGCTCTAAAAATAAACGACGATTAATCACCTAACAGCAAGAGGAGTTCACCAGCACTTTGGATGCCTGGACCTCAGTTTAACCTTACTCAATAACTTGTCTCATGTTTTGTGTCACCCTGGAAGTTTGCAGCCTGGCGTTTCTTTAAAGTTGGCTGGTTACAAGATTAACAAAAATATTTCTTCTGATTCTTTTCAATGTTGATATATATAGGACTTGGATAAATTAGACGATAGAAGGCTTTTTCTTTCTTGGGCCTTTCAAGAATAAGGCTAGCAGACATGAATAATTTGTACTGAAAATAGAAAATAAAGGGGGGAAATTATGGGGAAAAGCCCCCTCCTTTCTTTTTCTTTCCTTTTCTTTCTTTCTTTCTTTCTTTTTTTGACATGTTGCCATTACAGACAAGTTTTTCTTATGTTGTTCAAATAAAGAAAGTCACAATTTGTCCAGAACTAGTCCCCTTTTCACCATCACAGCTTAAAGGATGAGTAAGCAACAAATACTGTAAAATATCCCTTGATGTTTTATAATGCATGGCTTATATTACTGAGTGCCAAGAATGTGAGGCTACAATTAATGTGGATTTTTATTATTATTTCTCAGCAAATCATTTTCCTTACATCAAAGATACTTTAAACTCAAAGAATCTTTATAATAAGTCTCTATAAAGACCACACAGTGTCATTGTTCTACATTGGGCCCCAGGGCAAATAAATATGAAAAGAAGTTCCAAAACTAGCAGCTAGGTGGTGGGCAGGGATGGCAAGAAGCTCCATGTATCCAGGATACAGGGTCCTAGGAAGAAGTAGGGCTTCTGCGCTTATTTGTAGGCCTTGAGTCAACAGTAATGACTAACCGGATTACAGTTTTCCAGTACATTCCCACCAAGGACAGTTGGAAAGGAGAGTTACAGAGCTCCTTGGAAGTTCTTTAGGGTTATTTTCCATCTATGTAACTGTAGATCAGTGATGCCTTCTATATGTCTCATGGCTATTTTTTATTTTCAATAATTTTGTGTGAATACAATTCATGGGCTAAATCCTACCTGAAGTAAATGCATTGAAATGTATTGGACATGTTAGTCACTACTACCTGAAGTCAGAATAATTTTAATGAGTTTATTCTAAGACTTATTTTTGGATTTAACCCAAAGTATTTAAAACACATTTGAAAATTGTAAGGTTAAACAGAATTTGTGATGCAGTGAGTTGTTGCATTCACAGTTCTCCCACTTTTGTCTTTGATTTTACGCTGTTCCCCAATGTGTTTATGCAGTTGAAAATCAATGAGAATGTATTGCGGGATATAAAAATGCCCTCTCTCCACAGGAGTATTTGTGGGTGTAGATTCAAGGATATTCCACAGTATCCAAAAGCAGAAAAATCATGTGTTCATATGAAGTAGAATGGTTGTTTTGAGTAGCTGTCAACCTTTTTTTTAACAAAATAAAAAATTCTAACAAGGACATTTTGTGTCTTTAAAACACTACTGTTTTTGTCTGTATAAAACAAAACAAAACATACCAGTGCATGGCCAGTGTTGGAAACTCAGGGTCATTGTTTAGAACTCTTCAGTTGACAGTGTCATAAATACCTGCTGTGCCGATCTAGTTCTGTGTGAATCCTGCAATGGAATGTGACCCTGGGGAACTGAAGTATCCCATGTGTCTGGAAGAGTTTTAAACCATCTCACCATGTATAAGCCAGACAAAGTATGCCCACCAGCTTTGCTCCAATCTATTGATCCCCTTATTTATTTATAAAGTTATTTAAATCAAAAGATAAATCCCCCCCAAAAAAAATCTTTCATAACAATTCCAGACATAAAGACAGACAAATAGCCATATAAAAACCTTTTTAAAACAACAGGCAGGTTATAAAACATGACACGTTAAATTACCAAGAAATGAGTCTTATCCTAATGAGGGAAAGATTGTGATGTTAGATCTTGCTAAAGAGGGAATTCCAGGTTGCTACAAGAGAGAAGTCCTTAGCAAATGCATAACACCCTTCTCCTAAGACAGGCACTAAGAGAAGGACCTCAAGATTTTGAAGCATAGGCAGGTTGCCGTGGAAAGAGGTACTCCTTCAAGTATAGCCAGCCTAGTAAAGTGGTTTGAATGTTGGATTAGGACTCCAGGAGACTCGAGGAGAATTCACATCCCTTCTCAGCCATGTAAATACACTGGGACTGCATCCATACTGCACAAATAATCCAGTTTGATATCACTTTAACTGCCCTTGCTCAATGCTATGGAATTCTGGGAATTGTAGTTTTGTGAGACATTTTGTCTTCTCTGTCAGAGAGCTCTAGTGCCACAACAAACTACAATTTCCAGGATTCCATAGCATTGGGCCATGGCAGTTAAAGCAGTATCTAAGTGGATTATTTCTGCAGTGCGGATGCAGCCTGGTGACCTTGAGCAAATCACTTCTCTCAGGTTCAAAGGAGGGGAATGACAAACCTCCTCTGAATAAATCTTTCCAAGAAAACACTATGGTAGGGTCACCATAAACTGAAGTTAATATGAAAACTTACAACAGCTCCTTCAAGTACACATCTCCCTCCACATTTGTTGGGGCTAGGGGCACAGGACCTCTGTGAAAAAATTGTAAATAAATAAACAGTATTTTTTTTTAACTTGAGAGAACACCTCTCTAGGAATGTCTGGGTCCTCCAGCAGAACTCTGTGGTCAACATCTGCCAGAATTTGGCCATAGAATCATGTTGCAGGACCTATGAATGCCTAGAGAAGTATTTTCTCTCTGCATCTTTAGGTCATCCTGTGCAACTCTATGGTCAACCTGCAGCAGAATTTCTCTGGAGTAGCTAGAGTGCAGGGAGAGAGCATATTAATCAAATCCGCAAAAGTCAAAGCCACAAATGTGGAGGGACGAGTGTATTTGTTGAACTATCTGTATTCAATAGGTGCATGACTGTATATATTTTCTGGTCTGTATTCCACCTCAGGTTTGTGTTAAGCGCCTACTACATATTTGAAACTGATAATTTATAACTGAATCAAAAGATAGGTCAGGTATTAAAAGGGGGCTTGCAGTGCACTAAGTGTTCTTTATCCCACCTTTTCAACCTGGCTGCGGGACATCTTTTAATTTTCCCTAGCTACAGATGGAGAAGGGAGCAGTAGATCCATGCAGTCAAGGAAGCCAGCATGAAGAGACAAGATTGACAGGCTTCATTTGATTCACTTACATTGGATTTTTGAGGGTTTGAGCAGTAGTGAAATATATTTCATCATAATGAGAAATGTCTCTCTATGACAAAATCATGTTCTTTGCAAGTTCCTGTGGAATCCAGCTTCGAGGGCAGCTCATTGGAGAGCATGATTTCAGTTCAGTTCAGTTGGAAAGCAGTATGCATGCCAAGATGCTTGAATATTCTGATCCTTTTTGTCAATGATTGGATTATTGGCTAATTGACTGGGGTTTTGATATCAAAGTTGGTCTTGCAATTTTGTTCTTGCCCTTGCATCCTCACACCTTCATTTTAGCCTATGTCTTGTTCATGCTATTTTGTTGTTGAACTCCTATCTCTGGTTGACCATGCTTATGTATGTAGAGTTAGGCTAGATGGCTTTCTTAGTTTTTTGCCTCATACAGGTTGAGTATCCCTTATCCAGAAATACGAAATTCTCCAAAATCCAAAACATTTTGAGTGCTGGCATGATGCTTCAAGGCTTTGATTTTGAAATATTTTGGATTTTTGACAAGTGACATATTATGTACCTGTTCTCAATTTAAAAGGGAGAGAGAGAGAGAGAGAGAGAGAGACTGAAGAGTGATGCGAGGATCTGTGAAATGATGGGAATCAAAGCATAGCACTTGGTACAAATCCATACTTCCTGCCATTTCACAGATCTTCATATCTGTCTCCAGCTTCATACCTTTACCCAGCCTCACAAATACAGTACAGGTGCATACTAACCTACTTGAATTCCAAAATAAAATTAAAACACCAGCTCTGAAATACTTCTGGTCTCAAGCATTTTAAATAAGAGCTACTCAACCTGTACACATAATACAAACTAGTTAGAGGGCAGCAGGAAAAGAGGAAGACCACCTTACAGATGGATAGACTCAATCAAGGAAGCCATGAACATCAGTCTGCAAGAACTGAGCAGTCAACGATAGGGTGTCTTGCAGATGTTTCATTCTTAGGGTCACCATAAGTTGTGGCTTACTTGAAGGCAGTTAAAAACAAGTTGTCTATATATCCTGTTTACTACTTTTCTGCTCATTGTAAATAAGGTTTTCTTTGTGTCCTTATAGTTTGCATCTGTTTATATTACTATTGATCTCTTCTGCTCTTGTATATCCACTATCCAACTACTTAACTTATTCCCACTGAATATTGGTCCCTTACCTGGGACTCTAAGAATATGAGGGGGTATCCAAAAGTTTTAATTATCATCTTTTAAAAAAAATTGACAGAAAGTTTGTTTTGATTTGTAGTTGTTAACTTATCTCTGTGTAGTCACTATCTAGATTTATACATTTTTCCCAGTGTATCTTGACCCTCCAAATACCTGATATTGTAGAAGCCTGCAGATTGTGCCTGATGTGGATTTTACACTTTAGTCACTTCTGGCAGAGCCAGTCACAAAAATAAACAACTCAATGAGCTGATTTTCTTAGCAATGTGCACTTCGGGACCAATGATGACAAAATTTCATCAATATGCCATAACTTCTGGGTGATAATTTTTTATGATACCCCCTTGTAAGGCGCAATCTTCAGACTTCTACAATATCAGGTATTTGGAGTATCAAGATACACTGGGAAAATGTGTAAATCTAGATAGTGACTACATAGGGAAAATGTGTAAATCCAGACAGTGACTACATAGAGATAAGTTAACAACTACAAATCAAAACAAACTTTCTGTCAATTTTTTTAAAAGGTGATCATTAAAAAAAAATTGGATACCCCCTCGTAGAAGGTACAGTTTTGCCTCCTGTTTTCCTGGCAGTCATGGCTTGTGACCTTAGGAGCTTTCCTAGATTGGAATGGAAAGATTCAGAACACAGTTCGACTGAAACGTGAAGAGTAAGTGCATTAGCACCACCACCCTCCATTATCACTTTTCTCACATGGAGAGAGAGTTTGAAGAGCCTGGGTTATGTCTAAAAGCTCTCAGTTATTCTGAACCCTGAAAAAGTGATCATACGGACAGGCTCCAGTCATAGCTGGTGCTTTTCCACTTACCTTCTCCTTCTATACATTGATAGGAGAACAATGAGAAAGGGAGCAGGGTTTGAATGCTTGTGAATGAATAAGTAGGAATATAGTGTTGAGTGAAATCTCAGTCATGCTGATATGAAAGACCCTAGATTACCTCCCTAGTGGTGCCATGTAATTGTTAAATAGCAGGGGGAATAAGATACATTTAAGAGACATCGTATGGCAGTGGCCAAGGCATTGCACCGGAATCTCCCAGCAATCAGGAAAATGTTCTTTACTCCAGTGTTATTGCCTCTTTGATGGAACAATGACTTAAGGCTGCATCTACCCCTGCAGAATGAATGCTGCTCAACAGTACTTTAACTGCCATGACTCAGTGCTATGGAATTCTGGGATTTGTAGTTTCGTGAGATAGCCTTCTCTGTCAGAGAGCCACAACAAACTACAAGTCCCAGGATTCCATAGCATAGAGTCATGGAAGTTAAAGGAGTGTGAGACTGCATTGATTTTGCAGTGTGGCAGCAGCCTTAGACATTCAGAAACAAATATATCATTCTACCAGAGTGACCTTCAATATGTATTATTTTCAGACAGGGTCTGTTGTTGTCTTAACAATGAATTTGGTTCCAAAGACATTTCCCTGCACACTCCAGGAGCTTTCTTATTTATTTTTTCACAGTGCACCACATTTCTAGCATTTTCAGTTCTTGGCTTCTCTAATCCTAACTCTCTTTAAAATGAACACAAAAGGAAGGTTAGTCACCAATTTGCTAAACAGTGTCTTTAATCTATAAATAAGTTTCTATGCTTACCCTATAATTTAAAGCTCTAAGCTGGATTCTTCACATATCACATCTATGCATCTATGAAAAATGGTGGTGAGTCTCAGATTTAAAAGGGTGGATCTTGCTTCTATCTTTGACCTCTTTGCTGCTTCCCCTTGACACAAAAGAGGGAAAAAAGGTTAAATGGCTTTTCAAATTAAGGCAGCAATAATTAAATACTGACATTGTTTGTGATTTTCCAACTCTGTGAGCTAATGAGAGAGAAATTAGTGCTTAGCAGCAGGAGTTCCTGATAGTCAGTGCCAAATGTGAAATGTGCCAACAAGTTAATTTTGGTTTTAAGTACCTCACTTAAGTCTTTTTGAACAGTGAATTAGAATAGTAATTGTATTGATGTTATACATATGCCACCTTTGATTTTCAGAGACAGTTTTAAGAAAACAAGCCAGTATTATAAAAGAGATACAACCTGTCCATTGTCAAGGAAATAATATTTCTGACTCATAAATAATAGAGCTCTAGTAGACCCAGGGCCTAGTTGAAAAGTAATGGTAAATCATGGCTTGTGGTTTCAAAAACAAGCCTGAACACTTGTATCCTTTTCTGCTCTATCGAAGAGAGAAACTTTAGCTATCCAAACTAATGATTGTTACCTGCCAAAATCAATGTGTTATCAATGTATTTGTTCTTACTATAGTTAAGTGAAATAAACCAAGATCAAATCATAGTTTGATAACTTGGTATGTCACCTAACAAAATTTGAAACAAACCCCAGAGTTTGGACATAAGGAAAACTAGGATCACATCAAAAATGGAAAATTGTATTTCCTTTCACCTGTGGAGGAAATATTGAAGAATGTACCAGCTTGAGGCACACCCAAACAACAAGCCATATTTTGTTCCATTATTTGTGAATGAGGCCAATGAAAATTGGCACATGAATAAACTATAGCTAATTTAAATTAACACTTAGAGTGAACCAGTGTCCTAAAGATATACGTCATTTTGTGAGGAAACTAGAGAGATTTAAATCAAAGTTCAACAGGTTACAAATCATAGCACTTCAATGCATATCCAGTAACAAGCAGAAGCTTTATTTCCTTGTATGAAACAACAATTGCTGAGTTGTGCTGAGTTCTCCACATGATAGACAAAATTGCATTGTACAGATTCTATGGGAAGTATTTAACTGGTGGAACACTCAGATTGAGTGCAACCAATCATGAGCTACAACTTGTTTGAAGGCCTATTCCATGCTACTGTGAGCAGCAAAAGAGATAGCCCAAAAGCTCCACAAAAAACTAAGCAAAAGAGATTATTAGTCTCTTCCACTATTGTATCCGCAAAGGACCATCTGACAGAGAGCTCCTTTGTGTAGTCAAGAGCCTACTCAAGAAGACCTCAAAAAGAGAATGGAGATCACTTGGGAGTCCTTTGGGAATGATTTGCAAAGAACATGGCAAATATAATCACTCAGGTCCCTTCTGACTTTGACATTACAGTTGATACAAATCCATTAGGTGTAATCTTGACTCCTTCTTGTCCAGTGATCTTGGATACTTTTCAGTTTGTACAGCCAAATAATGTTGATGGGATTCTTAGAGATCTAGGGGCTACCATATGTCTTCTAGATCTTTACCCTTTGTGGTTCTTTTTTTAAAAAAAAATCAGGGGCCCAGGACTAGATAAGTGGACAGTGCCTTTCTGCAGCAAGGGGGGATTCCAACTTGTCATAATGAGGCATTCGTAAGTCCTTTTTTGAAAAGGCCCTGCCTGAATCACAATGTCCTACATACTTATCAACCGGTTTCCAATATGACATTTTGTGGCAAAGTACTGAAATGTGTGGTGGTGTTCTAGCTCCAGGGGTTTCTTGAAGAGGTAGGTTATTTAGATCTATTTTGATCTAGCTGCAGATCTCATTACAACATGGACACTGGTTTGATTGCCATGGTAGACTGTCTTCATGAACAACAAACATAGAGGGCAGAAAAGATTATAGAGCAGATTATTAAATAGTCTGTGAACATTTAGAAGGAAATGCCATAATCACAAAAAGTCAACATAGGTTTCTGAAAAATAAGTCATGCCAGACTAATCTGATCTCATACACACACACACACACACACATATACGTACCAGCTTGGTAGATGAAGGGAATGCTGTGGATATAGCATTTCAGTAAGGCCTTTGACAAGCCCCCCCCCCCCCCCAATAACATTCTTGATAACAAGGTAGTAAAATGTGACTGTTAAGTGAATTTGTAATTGGTGGAACGGACAAACCCAAAGGGTGCTCAACAATGGCTCTTTTTCATCCTGGAAAGAAGTTACCAGTGGGGTACCACAGGGTTCTGTCCTAGGCCCTGTACTATTCAACATCTTTATCAATGACTTAGGGGCTGTGCAGACTGGACATTTGGGCTGGCCGGGGGGCGGAGTTTGGGCGTGGTGTCTCCACAACACACGACCTGGCTCCTCCCCAGGCTGGCGTGATGTTGTGCACTGCACCACACAGCATACAGCAACATGGTACTCCTCCAGTGGTGCATTCGCACAACACAGCGCCAAAGGAGTGCAGTAAAACTGCAGTGCCGTGGCTATCACTCCTTTTCCTAGGCACAAAAAGGTGTCACTTTTGCGGCTCCTTTTTGTGCCTTGGAAAGGCCAGATTGGAGTCAAGGCATGTGGTTGCTGTGGCCCCAATCCGGTGAAAATAGAGGCCCCCTGCAGGCAACCCCTTAGTGGTGGTCTGCACAGCCCCTTAGATGAAAGAGTAGGGGGCATGTTTATCAAATTTGCAGATGACACCAAATTAGGAGGAATAGCTAATACCAGAGGACAGGATCAAAATTCAAAGTGACCTTAATAGATTAGAAAGTTGGGCCAAAGCTAACAAAATGAATCACAATCAACACAGAGAAATGTAAGGCACTGCAATTAGGGCAAAAAAATTGAAATGAAATGCATAGATATAGGATGGGGACACCTGGCTTGACAAAGTGCATGTGAAAGGGATCTAGGCGTCCTAGTAGACAACAAGTTGAACATGAGTGAACAGTGTGATGTGACACCTAAAAAGGCCTGAGATTTGAGGCTGCATCAATAGACGTATAGTGTCTAGATCAAGGGAAGTAATAGTTCCACTCTATTCTGTTTTGGTCAGGCCTCACCTGGAATACTGTGTCCAGTTGAGGGCACCACAATTCAAAAAGGATGTTGACATGATGGAACATGTCCAGAGGAGGGCAATCAAAATGGTGAAGGGTCTGGAAACCATGCCGTATGAGGAGAGACTTAGGGAGCTAGGTATGTTTATCCTGGAGAAAAGAAGGTTAAGAGGTGATATGACAGCCTTGTTTAAATATTTGAAGGGATATCATATTGAGGATGGAACAAGCTACAGGAAAAGAAATTCCACCTCTACATTAGGAGGAACTTCTTGATAGTAAGAGCGGTTCAGCAGTGCAACACAGTTCCTCTGTGGGTGGTATTTAAACAGAGGCTGAATGGCCATTTGTCGGGGATGCTTTGATTGTGAGTTCCTAGATAGCAATGGTTGGACTGGATGGCACTTGTGGTCACTTCCAACTCTATGATTCTGTGTCCTACTTAGTTCAGCTAGACTTCACAACTTGGTTCAATAGCTTCAACCATGCTGGCACCAACCATGATCCCTTCTGAGATCACTAACTTCACTGGGACCAGACTTTTATTTTATTTTATTTTATTTTTATTTATTTTTTTACAATGGCTCTAGTCCTGTTTGGAAGGATGAACTCAGAAGTTGGTGTTAAAAGACTTCTGTTTCATACCCTGGCTATTGGCCAGAAATGACCCTCTGAGTTATGTTTTATCCCCCAATACTATCTAACATGTATATAAAACTACTGAGAAAGTTTAGTCCAGAGTTTTCAGGTATGGTACCACCAGGTATGCTGATAGCTTCTTTCCACTGCTAGGAAAGCTATTTCAGTTCCAAACCAGTGGTTGGCATCAATAATGGATTGGATTAAAACAACAAACTGAAGCTTATTTCAAACGAGACAAATATACTGATGGTCAGTTGAATGATATATTGAAGAACTGAAATTAAAAACTTGTGATGGATAGGGCACTACTCCCCATGAAAATGGAAGTTCAGTATGGATGTGCTCCTGGATTCAACCTTGAGCTAGCATGCCTATCTTTTTGCAGCAGAAGGAGTGAGTTTGCACACTCAGACCTAGTGCCAAATGCACTCCGTTGTGTAGATGTCTAATCTTATAATCATCATTGCATGTTTTATTTACATTCCATTTGGATTACTGTGATGCACTGTACTTGGGGCTACCTTTTAAGTGTTCAGAAACATCAGCTGCAGCCAGACTGTTAACTGGGCCTGGTTACAAGAAGCACAGAACTCCCTTGTTAAAACAGCTCCACTGGCTACCAAACTGTTTCCAGGCAAAATCTGAAGTTCTGATTGTGACCTATAAAGTCCTGCATGGCTTAGGTCCAGGCTATCTGACAAACAGTATTAGTTTAATTACATTTTAATTGTAATCTTTTGTATGTTTTTATCTTGAAATCATTCATAGTGCCAAAATACAATCTGAAGAATATCCCTGTAGAATTTAAGGACCATGCAAAGAACACATTTTGAGCTACTAAACCTAGTCAACCAAAAGAACTGCAAACCAAAACTAGGGATAATTGTCGGGGAAGAATCCAAAAGCCTCAGCAGCCAGAAAGAAAGAAAAAAATATCATTGGATCATTGTTGAAACTCTTCAAACAGTTAAGGACAGTCTAGAAGCAAAAATAGAAGGTGACAAAGACAGTCAGTGGTTCATTAATTTGTACATGGAGACAAAGAGAACTATTATGATAATCAGTGCAATGAAATAGAAGACACTCCCCCCCCCCCCCAGGTAGAACAAGAGCCCTTTTCCACAAAATCCAAGCAATCAAAGAAAATATTAAACCAAGAATAATAATAATGAATGATCAACAGGAGAATATATTATATGATAAAAGCAAAATAAAAAGATGATGGAACTAATATGCTGAAAAACTATACAAACAACATGAAAGATTACACATTCCTTACAAATAAAAAGAAGCTACAATTTTAGCAAGAAAAACAGAAGATATCCTCAAAGTACTTGGGACAAATAGATCCTGAGGAACAGATGGCATACAAATAGATCTATTTCAGGATAAAGAGAATCCAAATTCTAACAAGCAAGTTAAAACAAAGTAATGGCCCATTGACTATAAAAGTTCAGTATCCCTACCTACTAGAAAGGAGACACTAATCTCTACTGCAAGCACAGTGATGCTTGAAAAATCACAGACATCCAATCAAAAAAGGAAAAATCACTGGAGATTATACTGAAAACATTCATGGGGTGCACCAAAGAATTTCGAAAGAGTGACAACCAAAAGCAATGACTACTTAAGAGGGTTAAAGGAAGAAGCTCAAAACAGAATAATAGCTGAATGTTGGGGGGGGGGGGGGAATAATATAACTTTGAACTGTGTGTTGAAAACATTGAAATTGTTAAACATTTTCAGAAGAAGGCTAAGGCATGGAATGTCAGCTATGAAGGAACTTCGTAAGATCCTCAAAGATCGTCTCTATCATAGTATTTATTATTTGAAAGCTGTTGAATGTTTGGATGTGAAATCTGGAAAGTGAAGGAAACTGTTGGGGAAAAAAGGTTTAGTCATTTCAGATGTGCTAGAGAAGAACTCTTCATGTACTCTGGACCACCAAAATGAGAGTTAGCAAGTCCAAGAACAAATTATGCCTGAACTATCACTAGAAACTAAAATGACTAAATTGAAGCTATTGAGTTTATCATGAATTAACAAGTTTTTGGTTTTTGTTGTTGTTGTGTGCCTTCAAGCAGTTTCTGACTTATGGCAACCCTAAGGCTTTGAGATTTTCTTGGCAAGTTTCTTCAGAGGGGTTTGCCATTGCCATCCTCCAAGGCTGAGAAAATATGACTTGCCCGGGTTCATCCAGTGGGTTTCATGGCCAAGCAGGGATTTGAACCCTGTTCTCCAGAGTCATAGTCCAATGCTCAAACCACATGATTAATTGGAAAAGGCAATAATCCTCTGTAAAATGAGAAGAAGTAGGAAAAGAGGAAGACCACATTGCAGGTGGATAGACTCAATCAACAGAAGTCACAGCCCTGATTTTGCAGTAATTGAGCAGGGCTGTAGATGACACAGTCTTTCATTCATTGGGTCACCATAAGTCATGGTTGAACTAATGGTATATAACAGTTTTATCTATATTGTGTTTTTTAAACACTGTAAGACCCCTTGAATCCCAGTTCTTAGTTGTAAATAAAATTATCAACAACAACAACAACAACAACAATGTAGGTACCATGTCATACAGAGACCTATACTAAGAATGTACCTGTATGATATGGACACATGTTATGCAAAGTCATGGCCTAGAAGTTTTTGGCTTATATCTATGGCCTCAAACAGACAGGCCAAAAGGACTGCTTTCAGATCACATTGGGATGTGGTACAATACCTGCCCCAAACATGGCTGGAAGCTGTGTCAAGCCTGCCCCAACCCAATGCAAAAGGGGGGGGGGGGAGGAATGCTCCTTTTTGGCATCCTAGTTCAGGACCGCAGCAGCAGCTGGATTCAGGACCACGGTGAATTGGGTGTGTGCTGTTGCCATGGTCCTGGCGTGAACATCCATGTCCCAATGTACAGTCCACCAGCAGAAATATCTATTTTGTCATGTTCCAACACAGACTCTGAGGCAATCCATTCACAATATACATGGAAAGAAAGGCACTTCTGACTTCTCCTTGACACAGTTTGATTGAACACAACTATAATCAGGCCTTACTGCCAATGAACATTTAGAGAGAATTATTCTGAATCTACAACACTAGTCTTCATAGAGTACTTGTTCTGAAACACTTGAGGTTTTCAGATGAAAGATGTGATCTCTCAATTATGCACAACAAAGCTGCTAAAAGCATTAGATTGTAATAACTATAAATCAACATATGGCAAAATTAAGCAATTAAGTATAAGGAAAATCTCTGTCCAGTCAAAATGCTTGAAGAAGCCCACTGCATTTTGTTCCCCTTGCTATCTGTTAATTATTTATTATACTTCTGTGCAAACATTGTTCCATATTGGTGTTGGATAGAACTCACTGTAATGAAGCCAACCTGGTACTGCCCACAGTTTCAAATATCTGCAGTATCGACTTGAGTGTTTAAATTACTATAGCTCCCCTGAGACTTTTTGATTATAATTAAAAACATTAACAAGAGCTGGCTACCATGTTGGTGTGAAGACAGCTTTGTGTGCAAACCATTACATGAAATTCCATTGAACTTGTATGGTCTCTTAACAGCTCATCCTGTACTGTTGTTTTTGGCAAGTTCACTACACTATACAATAAATCACAGAAAGAAAGAGCTTTTTGGCCTCGTGTTGTACAGCCTGCCATAACATTAGACTGTAGAAGCCTGTTCTGTTTTTAGACATCCTTTTACTAACCTAGCATTCATAATTTATGATTTCACTGTAAAATTCTTGCAACACTACACCAAAAGTAGTGCTTCCCTTTAATTAAGTGCTCTCAGTAGGAAAAACGTGAAACTGATGTGCAAAACATATCACTGTACACAGTGATTGATAGTGATTACTTCTTTATGAACCCTGCCTGAGGGTCTGAACTTCCTGATGGGTAAAATAGGCCATGGGCTACTTCCTGAGATTGCCTAGTTCAGATGAGTCAGTTTTAGTAATAATCTGAAGAATTCCTCAAGGCACAGTATGGATACTCTTAGAATAAAAAACTTGCAATAAACTGTTTGCCTTTATAGTTACTTATGTAATTCCTTCTTGTGGAAATTCTGTTTCAAACAA
The DNA here is from genome assembly GCA_034509955.1 of Urosaurus nigricauda. Classification (NCBI taxonomy): domain Eukaryota; kingdom Metazoa; phylum Chordata; class Lepidosauria; order Squamata; family Phrynosomatidae; genus Urosaurus; species Urosaurus nigricauda. The sequence continues at coordinate 55,380,209 of JAOEGL010000001.1, forward strand.
CAGTAATCACTACAATCATTGTGATCACTCTCATTGTAGTACATTTGACCCTTCCTGCTTTTAAAAAATCTGAAATATATAAAAATAGCATAGCATATTCTCTAACTTTACAGAGGGATGTTGCAACCAAAGAGTCTTTGTAACCTATAAATAATTTTTATGGAAGATAGTTCCAAAAACTTTTTGTCCATTTCTTCCTTACAGAATTTATAAATTAACAGTAAAAGATTCAAGCCTCCTTTCATTATAATGTTATTTTAGTGCAATATAAATGTTCATTTAAATTCTGTGATTTTAAATTCAAATGTATATTGAATTCAAATTGACACTTGTGAAATATTCAGTTAGTAGGGACACATGATAATTTTGTTTGAGCTCATTTTTTTTACCTGAATTTGCAACCTTAAATTATAGGACAAAGTGAAAGTGACAGATTTGCCCCTGCCTGTGTGTTAATTGTGTGTAGCTTCATAGATTAAAATACTAATTTTGTAGGTGTGATTCTGATTATCTATTTATTCATGTCTGGTCTTTTCTTTTTAATATAGATTTGGACCTGGCCTGGTTATCTATTGGTATGGATTTATTGAGGAGTTGGATTGTCATCGCAATCGTGGTATCTTGCTCAAAGACTGCTTCCCTGAAGACATAGTTACTCTTTGAGACAGCATGAGTGAACAGTAGATGGAAGAAAATTTAGAGGAAAAAGAGAATCCGGAAGCAATTTTATTTTCCCCCAATATAAACTACTGGCAACATCTGCACTGAACTTGGGTTGAACTCTTACTGCCTGGGATCACCCTACTAGTCCTTTAGATAAACACATCAAGGGTTTCTGTTTTACTTCAACTCTCTACTGATGCAAGCAGCCAAAAACTACAGACACAGCCCAAACATTATCAGCATTTCTGTCTCTGTCAAACAGTTTATAGATAGCTATAATCTTTCTTCCTTCCGGAGGGCTTCTCCTTGCACTTTCAACAAAAGAAATGTGGAGGCTAAAAGGTGTGGCTTTCAGTTTTCCTCCCTGTTATGAAGTCACCTGAGAAAAATGCCTTCTGTCGCACAAACCTTTTTCTGGCCATTGTTAAAAATCAAGCTAACACAAACTTGGTTAGTACTAGATACTCATTCTTAAGGTTTGTATTTTGCCAGCCTAATACAACTCATAAAGTGGCGGGGGGGGGGGAGCATAACATCTGGAAAGGCATTGTTTTAACTCTGAACTTCCTGGCTTTCAAGGCACAAAGTCAAACGATTGACACTTTTAATGTAATTCTAATTCCTGATATATGAGCTACTCATTTTCATCTTTACAGCAAAAGATAATTGTAGGATTTTTGTTTCCTGAAAAATGTTTTATGTCACATCATGAAATTAGAATTCAAAAATATTTATAATGTATGTTAAAATATAGGGGACATTTTAGTGCAGATGTTTTAAAGTGAAATAAAGTGAAAAATATTTGAATGTATGTCTCTTATCCTGGAAATCTTACTTGTTTATTTGTTTGTTTCTCAGGACAAAGTACAGCCAATAAAGCCAATATGAAATGATCTAAACAATGCAAACATTTTAGAACAACCTAAGCAATTCAAACTGAAGAAAACAAGCACTGATAATCTGGAAATCAAGCCACAATCTTATTAGAATCATAGGGCCATCCAGTCCAACCCCCCTGCCATGCAGGAACTCACAATTAAAGCACCCCCTTCAAATTTCCACCCAGCCTCTCTTTGAAGACCTCCAAAGTAGGAGGCTACACCACACACAAGGAGTGTGTTCCACTGTCAAACCACCCTTACTGTCAGGAAGTTCCTCCTAATGTTGAGGTGGAATCTCTTTTCCTGCAGTTTGCATCCATTGTTCCAAGTCCTGCTCTCTGGAGCAGCAGAAAACAAGCTTACTCCAACCTAAATATGACATCACTTCAAATATTTAAACAAGGCTATCATATCACCTCTTAACTTTCTCTTCTCCAGGCTATATATACCCAGCTTCCTAAGTCTCTCCTCATAGGACACAGTTTCCAGACCCTTCACCATTCTGGTTGCCCTTCTCTGAACATAGAATCGTAGAATCATAGAGTTGGAAGAGACCACAAGGGCCATCCAGTCCAATCCCCTGCCATGCAGGAACTCCCAATCAAAGCATCCCCAACAGATGGCCATCCAGCCTCTGAATGCACCAGCTTGTCAATGTCCCTTTTGAATTGTGGTGCCCAGAACTGAACACAGTATTCCAGGTGAGGCCTGACCAAGGCAGAACAGAGTGGCGCTATTACTTCCTTTGATGTAGACACTATACTTCTACTGATGCAACCTAAAATTGCAATGGCCTTTTTAGGGGCCGCATCACACTGTTGACTCATGTTCAACCTGTGGACTACTAGGACTCCTAGATCTGTTTGACACGCAGTCTCATTAAGCCAGGTCTCCCCTATCCTATATCTATGCATTTCGTTTTTTTAATTTTTATTTTTTTTTGCCCTAAGTGCAGTACCTTATTTTTCTCTGTGTTGAAGTTCATTTTGTAAACTTTCTTAAGCTATTGAGGTCATTTTGAATTTTAATCCTGTCCTCTGGGTATTAGCTATTCACTCTAGTTCTGAAATGTTTTGTTAAACACCAAAAGAAGGCAATGTCTGTACCAGTCAAGCCTGTAAAGGGAGGGTATTCCACCTGCAGGGCACTACAACCAAGAAAGCCCTTCTCCTAAGCCTTCATGTGATATGTGAGCACATTCCATTCTGCAAATCTTAATGACTGGGCTGGTATACATACAAAGAGGCTTTGTTTTAGGAAGGGAGAGGGTTTTGATAAGAAAGGGAATGGATCCTTCACTATGTTTCTGCCCTAGCCCCCCACCCCACCCCCAGTCAGTTCACATCAGGAGAATCTCAGTACTATGCCTCTAGAGCATGAGTTAGCTATCTGGCTTTTTTAAAAGTATCTGATCCATCTTTATTTATTTGATAATTTTTTAATTATCACTTTAAGATTTTTTTTACTTAGTAAATATGACTGTGTTAAGGATAAAAGGACCTTATTGGCTGTTTTTTTTAAAAAAAAAAAAAGATTAAAAGAACCTTATTGCAAGCTTCTGTAACTCATTTATGTTCAACATAATACAAAAGGCTTGGGGTTTCCTTGCATTTGAAAAAAGGCAGAAGAAATCTGTTGTAACTGACTGTTATTATGCAGAAGTAACATTCGGGGTGTTATTGCCTGGCATGTATAAAAACCTTGAACATGGTGAAAATGAAGAAATGCAGAATTATTCCACTACAAAGCTGAAGGTGAGGGTTGTCAAAATGGAAAAGCCTCTAAGGATAAAACTGGATTTGCTTGAGGTGGTACATCTGCATTCTGTTGTGTGAAATAATCTGTAACAGCAGCCTTTGTAAGATGGCCTAGTACTTCTTCATCTCCCTCTTTTTGGAATAAATTAAATTTATCTGCACAGATGTTGAAAATCCTGCTCAAGCCTCATCTAATCTTTGTTTTGTTTGGATTTTACATTAAATTTATGTTTAGGAAAGATAAATAAAATGAGGTGCTCGTATTTTGGAATTTATACCCTTCCATAACATAACAGGTTGGGAGGCTAGAGTAGTATCTTCAATCAAAGTTTTTGACTTTATATACACTCATTTCAATGTAATGATTCTTTTTTTAAAAGAGTGTGATGCGAAAGATTTGCTGTTGAACTGTTCTAACTATAATTCTACAGGCTATGGAGCTATAGCATCACCAAAATTATTCAAAACAGTAAATTAAAGGTGATAATTTCCTTCGTGTTGCAAAATAATGTGTATGTATTTTTTTATTTTACCTTACCAAATATAAACCTCAGTTATAAGGTGGGTGAGGCAATAATATTGCAGTCTTTACAATGCTATAGTCATTAGAACCTTAACATTACAGCCAATCCAGTTTTATGGAAAGAGTATTCTGCTGAGTGTACTAATGAATTACGCCAAGCAAGAAAACAGAAGTGTGCATAAAACTGAATGATGTTCTTACTGGCAGATATAGACTTACCAAGCATCTGCTCTTACAAACATTGTAAAAAGGCCTTTCATGAAGCCACAGAAAATATAGAAAATGAATCAAATATGGAAGGTTTGATTACTCAACAAGGTGATAGACACACACATGGGTTCATCCTCACTTGCTGGTGGCTGAGTTACAGCACAAGGCTATGTATATTTACTCAGATGTAAGTCCCATTTTGTTAAAAGGAGCTTACTCTGAGGTAAATGGATCCTGGCCTTAATTTATCTTCACTATTCTGGGGCATGCGGGGATTTCTAGAATTTTTAAATAAAGAAAGATGTAGCGTTGGGAGTAAACAAGGCGGGAGGTAAATAGCAATAGCAAGTACATTTCTATACTGCTTACCAGTGTACTAAGCGGTTTACAACGTGTAAGCTAATTGCCCCCAACAAGCTGGCTACTCATTTTAGTAATGGAAGGATGCCAGGCGGAGTTGACCCAAAGCCCCTGGCTGGTATTGAACTCACAATCTTGTGGTTTGTGAGTGAGTGGCTGCAATATGAGCATTTAACCAAGCCTCCCTCCATCCCCCCACCCTCCTGTCCCTATAGCCAGCTGTGGAAAGGGACAGGAGAAAATGAGGATGAGGAGAAGCTGGCATGTGCCTGTTTCTCTCATCCCCCCCCCCCCCCCCGTCCTTCAATCCCTTCCCAGCGCTGGCTGAAGGGACTGAAGAGGGGGAGGAGGAAGGGGAGGCACACTCTCTGTATGCTAGTGGGCTTAACATTCACAAATAATCAAAACCGTGAATCCGGAGGGACAGCTTTAATACCCACTTGGTGTTCTGAAGGGCATAATGGAATTTCCTCCAAAAAAAAAAAAAATGAGATTGGAAAGACTTATCTAGACCATGAAATGACCAAATTCTTCCCACTAATCAACCATATTATAATAATATTTATTTATTTATAGCCCACCCAATCACGAAGAATCCAGGCATGTTACAACAGCAGGAAAAAAAAAATCATATAAATAACAATGAAATGAAAAATAACATAGCAATTCACAATAACAATAAATAGCAGAAAGACTGTATAACAAATAGCAACAATATCAATAAAAACTACATAACACTTAACATAGCAAATCAACACAACTTAAAATTAATCCACAGAATACATGGCAGAATAACAATAACATGGCAAAATAGCAATAGCATCCATGACAGATAACAACAGAAATAACAAAACAAAAAATGCATAGCAACTAGTATAAAAATTCAATAAGGTACAAATTTATCCCCTTCCCCAAACACAGCTGGGACACTGGGCAAGCTGGAGCAGTATTCCAGAGCTGGGAAGCCAACATTAAGTAAGCTGGTCTCCTGGCATGCCCCCAAACACAGCTGGAACCCTGGGCAGCATAGCCCCCACCCCACCCAACACAGACTTTCCATTCTGCGGAGACCAGGGGCACACACCCACCTTATTTTCATGTAGCTCTCCAACAATACAGAAATGGTCAGGGGTGGGGGACATCCAGAAACATAGCTATGTTATTCTGGCTATGTGATATACATACATCTCCTGTTGCAGGATCTCAACCAATAGTGTTCATTTCACAGTGAAGATGAACATTCAGCACATCAAGAAGAGTATGGCAATGCAATGAGCAAACATTTCAAATACCTGGGAAGCTACATTTCTTATGTGGACGGGGTTACTTCTAATTCAGTGATTGACTTAACACAAGAGCCTTAATGAACATCCTTAAAAATACAATATTGGAAGCTGCCTTCCGCAATGTTTCCATATCAGTTTTTCCAGCAAAGAGTCTTGTGGCACCTTTTCAACTGACAAGTTGTATTTGGCATAATCTAGTAAGTGAGTATTGCTTACTTAAGAAAACTCTAGGAGGACCTGGAGGCAAGAACATTCACACACAAACACACAATGTGTGCCATAACCCATGGCAGCAGATTCAACTGCAGTCCACCAAAGCTGGAATTATTTTTGCTGCAATAGACTGACATGGCCACCCCTTGGAAAATTAATATTTACCTGACTAAAAATGACATAAGAGTACTATTCATAATATTGCTGAACTGATCCATACCATGTCTTCCCAGTTTATGAAAGAGGCTTCACACCAGTGGTTTCACATGGTTGGGATTTCAGCTGAAATTCTTGGGGCAAACTGAAACAGTTAAATCTTCAAAATGAGTTTTTTCCTGTAATATGGAAAAGTTTAGAAAGGGCTTTTGAAATCCTTTGATCAAACTCTGAAATAATTTTAGTGCATTACTATTGTACTAAAAGCATAATTTATAGTAGCTGACCTAAGCTGCTCTTTGTATAGCAGCCATATACTAAACAATAGCAGGAAAGTTAAAAAAGCAAGAGGAACCAAATCTACTCTGTTTATTATTTAGCTCATAATTGCATCTTCCTTATTTAATCTTTTGAATCATGGCATGTTCTTAATAATAAGCATTCAAATAATATTTACTGTACACAAGAGACAAAGCTTTGAGTAATACTTTAGGCCTCCACAAACATTGTAGAATACCTGACCTTTCCTTAACCCAGCAAAGGTTTGTTTTATACAGATCTTAAGAGATAGTTCCTTTCTCCAGTTCAGAGTTAGCTGCATGTAGAAATAAGCCTTATTGGATTCAATGAGATTTACTTTAAGATGTGTGATCGTTTTAGGCTGCAATCCTAAATAGAGTTATCAAGAAATCAGCCTCATGAACACAGTGCATTCAACTGTCAGGTAATTTCCCTGTTCAGGTAAGTGGAGCTGAAGCTCTTTGATTTTGGCTAGCTTGAATCCTTTGCTTTTTTTAAGGAGTGAAAATGGTACAATTGTACATTTTGTACAGTCTGGAATTAGATTTATCCTGACCCATCTGTAGTCATGCACAGCAAGGCACTGTTGCACAATGTCAACACAAAATGAAATGTCAGTGCAGGAGTGTGCAGGGTATGTCAGAGCACATCTTTGAGGGTCACGTTCCTCTGTCAAAGTGATTTCACTCAGGCTGTTTGGAATGTTGAAATTAAATGAAACTAAGTCAATTAAGTAATAGCAACTGAGGGCCAGGGTTTAATTGGGGGCCTAAGGTGAAGACAGTGACCATTAACCCCAGTTGGTTATTAATTCAAACAGAAATATCTTGGGCTGACTTTATTCCTATTATAACACAACTTAAACATTAGCCTTTATAGATTTTTCCCCTTGCCACCAGTGCTGAAGGAACAAGGGTGAAATAATATTGAGAGGAAAGCAACCAGGGTGTTATGGCTCCTTTAAAATGAAAGAGGCTTGCCCAGCCATATTGTATTTTCAGTTCACATGGTGGATAGCAGCAATGGAGCTATGTCTGTGCTCAGTCAAAATCTATTACCCACTGCATTTTTAATTAACATTTAACAATTAAATGACTTTAAATGACTTCTAACTCTGCAAACTTTTCTAATAAAATGAAAGTGTGACAGGATAAGTACTGTGAGTTCATGCCGTAAGATAAATTCTAATGGCAGTAATGATTTGCGTGGTGCAGGTCCCTGCCATTAGCATAAATCCTGGGTTATATACCAAAATCATTAAGCAAAAAATGCAAATCACACAAACTTCAATAAGATTAGAAGTGTGAGTGATTGGTTTGGATAATCAACCAAAGAAAATGCTTTGGTGGTTCTATTTCAAGTCTGTTAAAGCTTACACAGAAAACTTTGCCTGATTTCTAAAGTCCTGATGGCTTTCCCAGTAAAACACAAGTGTTTTCTCTGTTTTCAGGTGATTAGAGTGATTTATTTAAAACATTTTGGTCATTTGCAAAGTGAATAATGTTTTATTTGCTCAGAATATTTAACCCTCATGGAATAAAACCAAAGAAACTGGAATAAATGATTATAGGGGTATTTACACTTCTAAGCCACATTCTAATAATAATAATAACAAATATTTTATTTATATGTCACCTCTCCAGTTGGATCGAGGCAGCTTCCAATAAGAATACAATACAATACAAAATACAGTGGGCCCTTATTATCTGCTGGGGTTTGGTTCCAGGACCCTCTGTGGATAACAAAATCCATGGATGCTCAAGTCCCATTAAATATAATGGCACAACAAAATTGTGTCCCATATATAAAATGGAAAATCAAGGTTTGCTATTTGAAATTTATATTTTGGGGAAATATTTTCAAGCTGTGTATGCTCAAATCCGTGGATAAAAAAATCTGTGGATAAGGAGGTCCAATACCCAATAAAACCCATTATCCCTCCCTCCAACACAACACTTAAAATACCCAATTAACAGTGACAAGGATAAATAATATCTATGATAAAATAACAGTAAGACAATGAGAGTCCTGAGGTGTTATACACAGGGGTCCATATTAATGGGGGCCAAGTATGTTAATTAGGAAAGTCAGTCAGGGGAAGGCTTGTCAGAAGAAGCCTTTTTAAAGCTGCCAAAATTGTCAATGTTCTGGATCTCTTCCAACAAGCAGCAGATGAGAAGGCCCTTTGGGTAACCGCATCCAGTCTGGTCTTTATTGGCTACAGTAAATTCTTCCCAGAGGACCTCGGTGCATGGGGTGGATTGTATGGAAGTAGGCGATCCTGCAAATCGGTTGGACCCAAGCCATGAAAGGCTTTATAGGTCATTACCAACACCTTGTACTGTGCCGGGAAACTAATAGGCAGCCAGTGAAGATATTTCAATGTAGGTGTTATATGGTCACCTCTAGTCATCCCGGTGACCAGCCTGGCTGCCATATTCTGAACCAATTGAAGTTTACGGACTAGGTACAAGGGTAGCCCCATGTAGAGCATGTTAGAAAAGTTGAGCTGAGAGATAACCAGTGCATGTACCACTGTTTCCAGGTCCCCCAATTCCAGGAAGGGGCGCAGTTGGCATATCAGCTGAAGGTGATAACAAGTACTCCTGACCTTCGTATTTACTTGATTTGACATCAGAAGCAACAAGTCTAGGAGCACTCTCAAACTGCAAACACAGTCCTTTATGCCTATACCTGGGTTAGAGGTTCCAATGGCGAGTACCTCCATCTTGTCGGGATTCAGTTTCAGTCTGTATCTTAAGATAAAAACATTCCCAGAACAAAGCTGTAAGTGCTGGTCTACCTAGATTTGAGCATATTACACCAGTATTAAGATCTCTTCACTGGCTGCCAATTAGCTTCCAGGTGCAATACAAAGTGTTAGTTATTACCTTTAAAGCCCTATATGGCTTGGGCCCGAGCTACTTGAGGGAACGCCTCTCCCTACACAATCCTCCCTGCACTCTCAGGACCTCTGGAAAAAAATTCCTAGAGTGTCTGAAAATAAAGTTGAAGTCTACCTTTGATAGATCATTCACTGCTGTCGCCCCCAGACTCTTGAATGGTCTCCCTGAAGAGATCCGTCTTATCAACACTCTAGATTTCTTTAAAAAGGAACTTAAGACAGGATCTCTTCCGGCGGGCTTATCCATTTGATCCTCTCTTTGGAAAGAATATTTTCTCCTTGGATGACTAGAGTACCGGACTGGCAGTAGCAATTTAGATTTGTTTTTGATCATAGAGTGATGTTTTAAGATTGTTTTAAAATTGTTGTTATATTGTACTGTGATTTTAAATTTATTTATTATTATTATTATTATTATTATTATTATTATTAAGCCAAACTAAATGCAGGTCTAATTATTATTATTATTAGACCTGCATTTAGTTTGGCTGATTTGCACCATAGGTCTTTTCTTTTCAATCACAATACAAATTGGGCTGAAAATATTTGTGCTACAGTAGCAAATACCGATTGAATGTTGTTGCTGCTGTTGCTGTTGTTCCAAGTTTTTGTGTGTCATTGCTGTTTCTATGTTTGCCCTAAGAACAAAATCTGGGTATGGCCACTAGAATCTGTCTCATCAGATTTTTTAAAAAAGTTTTATCCTAACAAGTTTTTGTGTGTGGTTTTTTTTTATTATTGTTTTGTTTTGTTTTGTTTTTTTTGGCCTGGCAACTTTGGTGTGCAGAAAGAGAAAAGGAAATAAGGGTGGAGGTAATTTGCAGAATCTTATTATTGTGCAGTGGAAGAGCTGCAAGAAGAGCTGCAAGAAACATGGTGTACAATCTATGCGATTTCTGCTGCTGCAAGGGCACCTGAGCTAAAATGTTCCGCCATGTTGTTGCATGACATTTCTAATGTGAACAAGTTCTGGGATAGGAATCATAATAGCTCATAACTCCCCTGAGATGCTGCAGAAACATATGACAAGGCTATGCAACTGTCCTGTGGAGAGATGACACATGAAGAGTAGAGAAAGCCTAAATAAATAAATTGGAAGGGTTTCCCCCCACCCCTCTGGTCATTATAATAAAGCCAATCTCCCATCTGTCTACCAAGGCCTTATTAAGTGCTTTGACAAAGATATGTATGCAAGAAGAGAAGAGTAAGGAAGAACAATATCAGGGGGATTTATCCCAGAGCAGGTGTTCTATGTACAGAGAACTATGTAGAAGTTAGTGTGGAAAGGTTTGTGCAAATGCAAGGCACAATGGCCAGGAACAGCCTAAGAAGTCACATAAACAAGGCAGCTGCCTTTTACCCAGACTTTAAAAAAACTCAATTGCTTATTTGAGAGGTTTCCCAATGTGTTCAGTAGTACTATTAAAAATAGAGGATTTGAGGGTTATAAGCCTGCCTCCACCCACATCTCATCCTCTGTGAAAACATTATTTCAAACAGTTTAGAATGAAAGCTTCTTCAGTAAACCAGGTAGTGGCCCACAAAAAACAGATGACTTAATTTCAGGAAAATTTACAGTTTGGATGGTAATCTTTGTAGTATTTTCTTCAGCAAGCACAGAATTTGGAACTGGGCAACAGATGTCAGTGAAGAGCAAACCAGCCCTAAAAATCACTTCAACGTGAGTTCTACAAGTCAGATTCCCTTAAGGTTTGTGTACAACCATATTGAGCTAAGTGCTTCATGATAGCTTAATTACCCAAAATAAGAACACATCAGCATCTATGCAGCATTTTGAATATAAGAGCTGGGCATAACAATCACATGCTGGAAGGAAGGAGAGGAGAGGAGCAGAGAGGAGCAGAGAGGAGGAGGAGGAGGAGGAGGAGGAGGAGGAGGAGGAGGAGGAGGAGGAGGGTTTATATTTCCCGCCTCTCCCCACAGATCGAGGGAGGATTGTAACATAAGTAAAAATACAAAAACACAATAAAAAGTTACATTAACCCCTAAACCCTCCCACCATTAGAAATAATAAATATACAAGAGTTAAAATAGTTACATCAATAACATAATCTAAAATAATCGGAATGGACCATTAAAGGCAGATGGGGCTATTTTTCTTTGGGAGATCAGTCTGGGAAGGCCCACTGGAAGAGATCTGTTTTGACAGCCTTCTTGAATGTGTCTAGGTTGGTGATAAGATAGATCTCCTCCGGCAGGTCATCCCACAGTTTCAGAGTGGCAGAAGAAAAAGTCCTCTGGGAAGTTGCAGCTAATTTGGTCTTCTGTGACTGGAGTAAATTCTTCTCAGAGGACCTGAGAATGTGAGGTGGATTATATAGGGGAAGGTGTTCCTGCAAGTAATCTGGACCCAAGCCATGTAGGGCTTTAAAAAATAATTTAAAAGAATAAACTGGATGGAAATATTCCTTATGCATATATATGACAAACGGGACTCACTGTGTGATCCTTATTACATTATGAAGTTCCTGCAGCCCTCTGCTGTATCTCAGTAAGGGGAAGAGTCATGCTACCAGATCTATTCGATTCCTATGGGAGTATATTAGACCTATGACACTGAAGGACCCAACAGAAGGTCCGTTCCAAATAACCTCATACACAATGGTCTGTATCTTAACTAAGGCTCCATTGGCGAGAGCACCCTTGGTCAGGGATGCTCATTCACCCAACGTTGCTGTCAGCCAAAAGAGGACTGAAACAATTTTAAGTGCCTTCAACATCAACAGCAGTTTTGGGGACCCTCTGGAACACCCTGTCCACCCTGTTTCCCTGTTTCTTCAGTTCACCCTGTTTCCCAAGATAATATAGAGAGCGCACCAACCATTCCACAATCCCTTAATCTGCTCCTTTGCAATGTCAGGTCGCCACGATCTTCTCGTGGATGAACGGGCCGACCTGGCATGCTTCACCGATACTTGGCTGGGAGATGCCAGCGCTGCTATTTGGGCGCAGGCCCTCCCAGCCGGCTACAGGGTTAGTGAGCAGATAAGGGAAAGTGGGCGGGGGGTGGTGGTGTGGCAATAGTCCACAAAACTAACCTAACTTTGATCAGGAAACCTGTCCGGAAAACGATCCACATCGAGTGTGTGTACCTTGGCCTGAAGACTAGGGATAGCTTGTGGATTCTGTTAGTATACTAGCCACCCCATTGTCTAACAGATTCCCTGACCGGGCTGACTCAGCTGGCCTCTGAGTTGTTGTTGGAGTCTCCCAGACTTCTTGTATTGGGTTACTTCAACATTCCTCTTGAAACCAGCTCTTCTGATCTATCTGGAGCAGCTCGGGAGTTCATGGAATCCATGACAGGCATGAACCTATCCCAATTGGTCAATGGGCCTACCCATTGCGTGGGTCACACACTCGATGGAATCTTTAGTACGGAACAGGAATATCCATGGGCGGAGGTAACCAAAACCTCCACACTGTCATGGATGGATCATTTCCTGATCAAGTTGGAACTAAAAGCCACTTCTGTCCCCTCCGGGGGTGGTGGACCCATTAGAATGGTCCGCTCTCGAAGACTAATGGAACCAATTGGTTTCCAGAAGGCCTTAGAGAGTTTAATGGTTGGCAGCGCCGGTGACTCCGTCGAAGCCTTGGTGAACACTTGGAACACTGACCTTCCCAAGGCTCTCGACGCAATCACCCCCAAGCGTCCTCTCCAACCCACTCCAAATCGCAAACCCTGGTTCTCGGAGGAACTCAGGGAGATGAGGCGGGTTGGACAACGACTAGAGCACAAATGGTGGAAGACTCGATTCTTCTGTGACAGAACCAGCCATAGGCAGCATCTTCGCGCCTATCAGGAGGCTTTGCATGCAGCGCGGAGATCCTTCTGCTCTGCACGCATCGCGTCTGCAGAGGCCCACTCAGAAGAGCTGTTTAGGGTTGTGGGGGAGCTGATGCGGGTTCCCCCTGTGCCAAACCCCTACTGGACCCAACAACAGCCTGCTGTGATGAGTTTAACACCTTTTTTGCAGACAAAATCTCTCGGATAAGGGTCGATTTGAATGTCAATGTTTTGTCAGAGCCCATAGGTGAGGTGTCCAATAACTCCATTCCTATTTCTTTACTGGATGAATTTGAACCTGCAAGTACCGAGGACAAGGACAAGCTCCTTGGAAGTTTGAGAAAGATGACTTGCCCTCTTGATCCTTGTCCATCTTGGCTGGTCGTCCAGGGAGGGGACGCAGTGAGAACATTCCTTTGGGATGTGATCAATGTGTCTCTCAGGGAGGGTTCTCTACCATCTTGTCTAAAGGAGGAGGCCATCAGACCCCTCCAGAAGACACCCTCCCTTGATTCCCCTGGATAAAAACAACTACAGGCCAGTTTCCTTGCTCCCATTTTTGAGAGAGCAGTCGCCTCCCAACTCCAAGCTGTCTTGGATGAAACCAATTATCTGAATCCATTTCAAACGGGCTTCAGGACAGGACATGGAGTTGAGATTGTCATGGTTGCTCTGGCCGACGACCTCTGCCTGAGCGTCGACAGGGGTAGTGTGACCCTGCTGGTGCTCTTGGATCTCTCAGCAGCCTTTGTCACAGTAGATCATTCCATCCTTTTGGGTCGACTGAGAGAGTTGGGGATCGGAGGCACTGCGCTCCGGTGGTTCTGGTCCTTTCTCTCTAGGAGATCTCAAAGGGTAAGGCTCGGGGACAGTTGCTCTTCTAAGATAGAGCTTAATTGTGGCGTCCCTCAAGGCGCCATCCTGGCCCTGGTGCTGTTTAACATCTACATGAAGCCGCTGGGTGAGATCATTCGGAGGCATGGAGCTCAGTGTCTTCAGTATGCTGATGACACTCAGATCTACCTCTCCATGACAAGATTGTCGGCCCAGACTTCTGATGGTGTCTCTCCTCTCAATGACTGTCTTTGCGGCAGTAATGGATTGGATGAGGGAAAACAGGTTGAAGCTCAATCCGGACAAAACGGAGGTACTAACTGTCACAGGACTGAAGCCAGGATTGGGAATACACCCCTCACTCCTAGATGGGGTCACACTCTCCTTGAAGGACCCTGTTCGCAGTCTGGGGGTACTTCTCGATTCATCGCTTCACATGACTAGTCAGGTGAATGTGGCAGTCAGGAGTGCCTGTTATCAGCTTTGTCTGATCCGCCAGCTGTGCCCTTTCCTGGAGCAGAAGGACCTGGAGTCAGTGGTACACGCTTTGGTAACCTCACGATTGGACTTCTGTAATGCACTCTACATGGGGCTACCCTTGTGCCTAACTTGGAAATTTCAATTGGTTCAGAATATGGCAGCCAGGCTTGTCACGGGAACATCGAGGAGAGAGCACATAACACCAGTGCTTGAATCTCTCCACTGGCTGCCGATTCGTTTCCGAGCGTAGTACAAGGTGTTGGTTTTAACCTCCATCTTATCTGAGGGACTGCCTCCTCCCATACGAAACCCCCCCCCCCAGCACACTCAGGTCTTCTGGGAGAAACCTGTTGCAGCCTATGAAGACTAGGCTCACGCAGACCTCCAAGAGGGCCTTTTCGGCTGTCGCTCCCAGGCTATGGAATGACCTGCCGGACGAGATGCATCTTATTACATCTTCTGATTGCTTTTAAAAAGCCTTGAAGACGCATCTCTTCCAGCAGGCCTTCCCAGAAAGTCCTTAACCTCCCGGCTCTGTTTGGGTTAAGCTCTCCCATTAACACTTTAACATCTTGACCCTGATGTCTATGCAATGGGTTGCTGTTTTAAATTGAAATTTTTATTATGTCGTTTTAATTGATGTTAGTTTAATTCAATTTTAAGGGGTGGGTGGTTGGGTATGGGTCGTGTATATTTTATCTTGCATTTTTAATTGATGTAACCCACTCCAATTGGATACAGAGAAGCGGGCTATAAATAAAAAATTATTATTATTATTATTATTATTATTATTATTATTATTATATACAAGTCTGCAGAAGAAAAGGAAACTGGCCAAAATTGCCTTTCCTTATTGTTTCTTTTTCCATGGGAACCCTCTGATGAATGGAAGGATGTTTTCCCTCTGAAAAAGAGAACTCAGTATCGAACTCATAATGGACCTTGGGATTATTGTTGATCATAAATTGACCATGAGTCACCAGTATCACACTTTGCTGCAGCAAAGAAGGCAAATTCTATATTTGCATGCATTGATAGAACCATAGTTTTCAAGTCAAGGGAAGTAATATTCCCATTATATTCTGCACTGGTCAGGCCTCATCTGGAGTACTGTGTTCAGTTCTCAGTGATTTAAGAAGGATATAGACAAGCTGGAGCAAGTTCAAAGAAGGACAATGAGGATGATAAGAGGTATGGGGAACAAAAGATAAAGAGGAGAGGTTGAAGGAGCTGGGTATTTTCATCTTGGTGAAAAGATAATTGAGGGATGACATGATCACACTCTTTAAATACCTCAAGGGTTGCTGCAAAGAGGAGAGTGCTTTAAGTACATGACTACCTGCTGGGGATGCTCTAGCTGGAGATCCTGCACTGAGTTGGGGTTTAGATCCAATGACCCAGAGGGCCACCTCCAATTCTACAGTTCTATTATTATTACTATTAGTACTTTGTTGTTGCATGCCTTCAAGTATTTTCTGACTTACATCAACCCTAGGGTGGACCTATCGTGGGGTTTTCTTGCCAAGTTTCTTTAGAGGGGATTTGCCATGGCCATTCTCTGAGGCTGAGAGAGTGTAAGTTGCCCAAGGACACCTCAATTGGTTTTATATGGTGGAGGCAGGATTTGAACCCTGGTCTCCAGAGTCCTAGTCCAGAGCTCAAACCATTACGCCATGCTGTCTCCGACTATTAGTACTACTAGTAGTTTATTGTGATTGCATTAGCATTAGTATTAACAGTGTAAGCTTCTTATAAAGCTTTGCTTATATTGTTTTCTGTGGGTTTTTCAAGCTACGCTCCAGGCTATGCTTGTATTGACAGTTGTGGGCAACCATGCAGTGTACTGTACAATGATTAAAGAGACCAATATGCATTGAGTAGTATGGCTTACCATTTATTTAGTTGTGCCTATGTAAGGAGATGCTTTGACTAACTGTATTGTACTAACTGTTCTACTCCTCAGACCCACGCATCCTTCCAAAAGGAGGCTTATGTCTCTTGACATGAAATCTGGTATGCATCTTTATTGATTGATACAAGGAAGAAAACAGAAACCTGGTTTCAAGCAAATGGTCTTGTCTAATAATACATCTTGCCAGCATACTTTGGTGTGCTCATTTTTCTACTACAGCTACACATCCTGGACTGTATATGCATTTTTACTTAGCTATTTCCATTCTAGCAGCTATCAACAAAAATTAATTAGCTCTTTATATCAATTCTGAGAATCCTTAATAAAAGGTAACAAAGAAAACAGGGGACCAATGCTAATCACATAATGCACTATTATATTAATAATTTGTGCCAGATTTTAAGGAAAAAAATGGGACTTATCAGACCACCATATGCAATACAAAGATCGCTCATTTGTTGACATGCATATATTGATTAACTCTAATGACAAAGGGAGTGATGGAATAACGGTGCTTTAGTTTAAGCACAGATTATTCTATTGAGAAAATGGTTTCACATGTTTTTTTGTGTTTTTTTTTGTTTTTTGTTTGTTTGTTTGTTTTTGCTTTTTTTTTTTTTTTTGGTCACACAGGATCCTGTCTGGAAACAAAAGTCATCACACTTGCCTCACAGTGCATACCATTCCCAATGATTTCTGAGACCACCAAGCTGTATAAAGTGGGCATTGGCTCCTTTTGGTTTAGATGAAAGTTTAAGAAGTCTGCAGTATGAATGAAAGTTTAAGAAATTTTCAGCCTGAGTACTTCTGGCTGAATTACCAGTATGACTATAAATGTCCTAATCTGGGCCATCAAGACCATTTGATGCCCCTTCCAGTTTTTCTATTATTTACACCTGGATCACAGAACAATCTAAAGAAGACAGGACAGGGAAAATTCACAGTGCAGAGGGATAGGTACAGAATAAGGAAGGAGCAAAATAAGGGCATTGCCCCCATAAAAATTCTGCCCCTCCCATGGAATTTTCCTTCAGTCCTCAAATGTCTAGTACTACAGTAATTTAAAAAATGAGTTGAGCATTTAGAAATACAGTTTAGGCAATTTGGAGGGCAGGCAAAATTATCAGCAAACATAAAGCAAACTAGAAAATATAAGGTGTGCAATACTAGAAATTTGGGGACTAAAGGCAAATTTATAGTTTTTTGTTGGTTTTTCAGGCTTTGTGCCCATGTTCTAGAAGAGTTTATTCCTGATGTTTTGCCAGCAACTGTGGCTGGCATCTTCAGAGAATGCTGGCATGGAAGTGAGTGGGATATATATACTGTGTGGCCCTTGGTTGAGAGGAAGTGATTTGCATGTTGGTCTGTTGTTGAATGACAAGGCCTCAGGGTGTCCATTTAATTAGTGATCCTTTGTCTGCTGGGACCCCCCCTCCCCCGCCAACCCTGGGTAGTTTTCATTTGCCCTTGCGGGGTCTTGGTTTTGGTGTCTTTCAGGACTGGTAGCCAATCTTTGGGGCAAAACAGACAACTCCAAAGAGCGGCTCTGCACTGCCCCTTTCAGAACTGGATCAGGGCTGTCACAACTACATGCTGCAGCCCTGATCTAGTGGTTTGCGGGTTCTAAAGAAAACAGCAAATTTCTACTTCTTTTAGAGCTGGAAAAAGGTGCCCTTGTTGCCATGGTGGCACTTTTCGGTGCTCCTTTAGGCCATGCATCATATAAATGCCATGCCAAAAGAATGCCGTGGTGCCACCTGCCATGTGGGCAGGCTGGCAATGTGAAACTGATGTGGGGGCAATGTAAGGACATGTATCATCCAAACACCAAGCCCCCATGCCAGTGCTTCAAGCCAGTCTGTACAGACCCTTAGTTTACTTTAAAGGTTTATTCCTGTTGAAGTTGTCCAGGTGTTTGTGGATTTCAATGGCTTCCCTGGACATTCTGACCTGATAGTTGTTGGCATGGTCCAGAATTTCAGTGTTTTCAAATAGCATTTTATGCCCAGATGGTTTATAACATGTTTTGCTACTGCTGATTTTTCTGGCTGACCCACTCTGCATTGTTGCTTGTGTTCTTTGATTCGTGTTTGAACACTGCATTTAGTGGTCCCTATGTAGAATTGTCCACAGCTTCACGGTATGTGGTAAACTCCTGCAGCCATGAGAGGCAATTTTCATTGGGGGGTAGAATTCTTATTGAGGAGAAATGCCCTCATTCACCTGTCCCCATAACAATATATCTAAGCGTTCAGTGAGGAATCACTGAATCTCAAACCCTCAGACTTACAGAGTGGAAGATGGAGGTGAGAAACAGGAAAGAACACAAATATTCAAGGATGGTATACTCGTTCATACATTTCCATCTTGAAACATGTCAAGAGAATGGGAGTGCCTCTGAATCACACTCTCCCTCTCCACCCGCCTTGTTTTTCCATTACCTATTACAGGTAGTATTTTTTCATACCAACAAAGAGCTGGATGAACTTCTTTTCCACCCACAGGCCTCCATCTCTGCTAGCAGAAGGACACCCTCTGCTAGCAGAAGGACACCCCATAGGGTGTCTTTCTTTGTAGAAAGGAGGAGTACCTATACAAGAGTACCCATCCAAGGAGGAGTATCTGTGACGAGCTTGTGTTGTTTCCACTGTGGACTCACAACAGAATCTGATGTAGTCTTTGTGGGGCTGATCTGTAAGGCTTTCCAGTGGGAATACTCCAGAATAATTGATTTAAGAATGTGAGCTGGACAGCTTGATCTTCAACGTAGGTAAACAATACCATTTGAATTCGAACTAATTTAATCCCACATTCCCCTCTGGAGTCAACCGTAGTCAGATAGCACCAATGGTGCTAAATGAGCTGGAGTCCATGTACTCCAACTTAATTGGTTTTAGATTGCAATTGTAGAACATAATCAAGCGTACATTAGGAACACTTAAGTCCCATTGGAATTAACAGGATTTAAGTACGCTGAATTTTTTTTCTGGATTGAACCCTGAAGCCTTAATCTTTTTGTTACTTTATATAATAGGGTTAATTATGTTGGAGACTTTTGGAAGAGTGAAAAGTGCTGAGCCAGGCCACTTTCAACATACACCTGTGGAGTGGTACTATACATCAATGTAATCAAGGCAAAGAAGACAATCTCCTATGGCAATGATGATTAATAGATTCATATGGGCACATTACATAACAGTGTTATGGTTATAGCCTCATCAATACCTGGTGTTATAGATGGTTATGAAATACAGTTATAAGCAATCCCCTGCTCCCTTGGATTCTCTAACAACCTAGTGATTGATTAGCCATTTATTAAAACATTAATTAGATCTTCATAAACAAAAAACATTAAAAGGTGTCTTTAACACTTTGAGAATAGATAAATACTTATTAAATACTATGAAGACCTATGTAGTGAACTAAATTATTAGCTACTTGACATTACAGTCACTGCAGTTAACAGTGGCTGGCATTTCTCTTTCTACTAAATCTGATTTAGAATTATGTGAAAGCTGGTTTACTCCACAACAATTCTGACAATGCAGTGGACATGTGAATGGACTGTGTGGGAAGAAAGAATGCAAAAGGTTAGATGAAAAGATCTGCATAACCTATAGATTGGTAGCAGAATATGTAGGCATTCTCTTGCTCTTGTCTGACTCATACTCTTTCATTCTCAATGAGCTTGCAAAGAGAACTGATTTGTCTTAAGTGCAAGATGGTATCTTAGCAACTTATACAAAATCAGATGATGCCACCAGAGAAAGTGGGAATTTGAGAGTAACAGAGTTACAACAAGAGGCAGCAGGGAAGGACAGTGGTCAAGAAAAAGAGGAGGCCAGCTAGCTCCACTTTTAGGAAAAGTGATGAGGCAGCTGCCTCAGGCAGCAGACTCTGGATGTCAAGAAAGCAGAGCAAATTTCATTAAATTCCTTATTATTTACTGTCAGGTACATGAGGGAATTTTTATCTGCTGTGCCAAAATAACATCCCTGGCTTTGTACATCTTGGCTTTGATAAGACTGATATTTGCTGCTCTGCCTCAGGCATCAAAATGTCTTGGGATGGCCATGATTCATACTCTTCTCTGTCCCACCAAGAAAAAGCTATATGTATGCCGCTTTGCTTGTTTTTACATAGCTAGAAATAAAAGTTTTATTTATTATTTTATTATAGCTATATGAACAAAACTTGGAGTGATTCTATGAGGTGCAGTCACAGTTCCTTTCATCCAGATTTCTGGAAACTCTGGGTTCAGAATATGGATTTAATCGTGATTTTTATGGGGGGATGGATAAAAACATTACCAAGCAGAAAACAATCAACCAGAGACTGAACTGTCTCACCTTTTGACCATTTCAGACTATTTTCCAGATCAATCCTGTTTATAACTTTTACTTTTTAAAGGGACTTACATTTTTTCAATAACAAAACTCTACCTGTTTTCTTCTTCTTTTTTGGTTCACATTCTATCTTTTCAGTTCAGTGGTGCTGAGGAGAAGGTAGAGATGGAGTGGAAATAAACAAAAAAGTTAAATAATTATCAAAATAGAGGCAAGAGGAAAAAATAATAACACATGAACACCTATTACAAGGAAACAGATGTAAGGATTTTGGAGTGGGGAGAGGAACAGGCCAGGAAGCAACCAGGCATGGCGGAGACTGCAGAAGGGAGAAGTTACTTTCTGATTCAAAGATGACACCTCTGTCGACTATCCCTATCCGATAGCTTAAAGAAGCCTTGTTCCTCTCTGCAGGGAATAGGACACCAGTGTAATGACCCGATAAGGTCTTACCCTGCTTGATTGAGGAAGACTTGCCCCTGCTGCTTTGCTCTTGATTGGGGAAAGGGCAGCTGCTACTTAGGTCTCTGGGGATGGTGGGCCTTTCCGTCTGTCATCCGTGGGGACCCTGCTGGTTGTCTCCGGCTATGGCAGTGCTGACTAGCTGAGCTGCCTCTTTTCAAAAGTAGACATGATCACATGATTCATTGTGGAAGACTTTGTGGAGAGAGGAACATGAAGTATGGGAGAGGAAAGAGCGACACAGAGAGACAGAGAAGCCGTCTGCTCTTCCCCATTCATTGTACATGGTGCATCATTAAACTCTGAAGTCAAAAACAAATATGGTTAAAAAGAGTTATTAACATGAACAGAAAATAAAGTAGCTCCATTGACTGAAAAAATTAAATCAACACTGAACTGGAACTGCCAAAGGGGAATTAAAATTTGATTTAGTAGAATTATTTGTAGCATAGCATTAGAACTTAGCAAGCCAATTCTGAAATCTGCATTTCCTTACACACTGGGGGAATTTATTTTCAATATGATTTTAGTGTAATTATCAGTGTGATTCACTGTTGAAACTATAGCATCCTCCTATGAAATTCCATCTGCATTTTTAAAAAGTTGTGTTCCCCCCCCCCCCCCGCGCCGCCAACTCTGATTTGGGAGGAGAAGGATAGTCAACAGAAAGAGAGGGAGTTACCTCTAATTTCAAAATGTCTACACTGATTCTTTTGAAAGCCAGACAGATTGCAATAAATACATCCACAGCAATAGTTACAAGGCTTTTTCCCCTCTCTCCAAAGCTTCTCCTCCTCATATTAGAAACAAGAGATTTTCCTTGTTGGGAAATCTGAGTAATAGTGGCAGATCTCTCCAGCAGAATAATCAAACTGGCAAAGCAGAAGCTGAGTGGCAACTATTCCCATAACTGTGCATCTAGTATAAAAGGCCAATAAGGATGATAAGATGTATGCAGAACAAAACATATGAGTTGATCATGTGCAGCTTGGTGAAGAAAAGACTGGGATTGCACTCTTTAACTACCTCAGGGGCTGCTAAAGAGCAGGATACAGGCTTGTTCTCTGTTTCCTGAGAGGGAAGAACTAGATGTAATGGTTTTAGGTTACAGGAGGGTAAATTTTGATTGAACATTAGGAGGAACTTCTTGACAATAACAATGTTTCAGCAATGGCACCAATTTCCTTAAAAGGTGGTGGCATCTCCATCTCTGGACATATTCAAAATGAGGCTGGAGAGCTACTTGCTAGGGATGCTCTAGCTGGAGATCCTGCACTGAGCAGGGCCCACAGGGCCCCTTTCAACTCAGTGATTCTATTATTCTTTTCTTTTCTTTTTTAAAGTTTAGTCTTCTTTGTAAAAGATACTTACTTTACTTACAAATCAATTACTTACAAATCATACTCAAATACATAATGGAGGAGAGAGAAGAGAGAAATGGCTGCAGGTTAGAGTAATGCATAACGATCATGGGTATGGTAAAACAAACAGGAAGTCTGCAAACATGCAAAGTGGCAATCACAAGCATAGGCATACAAAGTTTGCTGACTCTAGCACTTCTCATAGTAGCCCCAAGTGGTCCTTCTCTCCACAATATTCTTGTACCTCAAGACCATCTTTACGAGGCCAGCACCAGCTTCAGGAAAGTCCATCCATATGGACCATCCTGAAGGAAGGTGCTTTTCATACTCAGCCCTGTCTTCTGGAGATGAATTCCCTATGAATTGCAGATTCTCCTCTTTTACAGTTTGAAGTGGCTTTTATGGCCATTTCAGTTCAGCCTCTTCCTGCTGCCATCACAACCAATGACCATTTTTATTTCCCCCTGTTCTCCGCTTCGATGGAGACAGTTTGCTTGGGCAGTGACATAATCTGAAGCTTTCATAGCAGTCTGATTAGGGAAAGGGGAATTAAGGAGGGTATAAGAACATGGCTACACAACTTTATCTTCCAATTTTGTAATGGTGACCTAGCACAAAGGCTAGTCACAGTCCATCATCCATGCCTGAAAACAAACTGCCCTAGAACAATTTTATTTCATTGATCTCATAATTCTCTGCCCTTCTCTCTCTGTTTCTATCTCTGCAGTTCAGATTTGCCTAGTTCTGATTCTACTTGTGCCCCTAAACCTGGATGTAAGCTTTTTGAGGCCACACCTGGCCAAGGCTCAACCACCTACCTGACTAGGCTCAACCACCTTCCTTTTAGAAACTGAGTGCGTTCCTCAGTCTGCTAAATTGATTTTTATTGTGTTCATTCATTTCTTTGTCTGTACATGCCCAATATGTTTACACTTTTTAGTGGCATTTGAGCTAATTAATTCTCTATTACTGTCCATCCATTAAAATATGTCACAGGATGCAGAGTTTAAATGGGTTGATTCCCCAGAAACTATGACTCTGTATATAATGATTCTTGCATGATAACTTTATGTTAAAGAAAAAATCCCAACGAGTATACCTTATATGAATATTCATTCTTGCAGTCACAGCTGTTGGCTTCTGTGCTGGTAGGGCTAGAAATTTACTTTTAAGGCCCTTGCATACCACACAGTTATAGCACTATAATGTGTCTTTAACTGCCATGGATTCATCCTGTGGAATCCTAGGATTTGTAATTTAGAAAGAGGTATTGAAAATTCTTGGCCAGAGAGCTCTAGTACCTTACCAAACTATACATTCACAGGATGCAGCCATGGCAGTTAACATGGAATCATAATGCTATATGTTTGTAGTTTGGAAAGACCCATACCCTGATATTGGAAGCAGTTGTCCATAGTGCTGAATCCTACCACAAAATACAATCAGGATTTGGGATAGCTACTTTAGAATTCAGACTAAAATCTGAAGCAGCACAGATTCATCCCTCCATCACTGAACTCCTGGAGTGGAACTTTCCAAAATGTGCCAGAGTTGAAAGACTGTGGCACACATTTCTCTCAGATCCTTTGTAGGCCTCTAAACAAGTCTAAAAAAGATACTCCTCCACAACACTATTCTCCAGCCTTCCTACGAAGGAATCTGATGAGCTGAAGAAGCTCAACCAATTCCCTCTGTATCTGTACTCAAACTGTTAACGTAATCCTCATATGCCAGTTTGGGACATGATCTTCCATTGTTCAAAATGGCCTGAAAATACTTCCATGAAAGAAACCTGGAAGCGTTCCATTATATATTTTTCCCTCTCCTAAATTGTCCTTCTCTTGTTAATTGTTCTCTGTTACCTCCTCCCCCTCATTTGGAATCCTCCCCAGGGGTCCAGATTGAGGGGCAGCTTGTAAAGTTTGCACAGTAGCAAACTATAGCCAACTTGCCAGGGTGTTAGAAAGAAAGGGATATTGTTGTGTGTTGTTGTTGTTTTTACAATGAATGTTTCATTGTTCAGAATTCAAAAAAACTTTGGTGGGTTTATTAAATTCAAAATCTATGCTCAATAGACAAAACAATTAGAAAATGCAAGTAACGCTCACTCAACTGCACCAGAGGCTAAATGTGGTTTCACTCCCTACAGTGAATTGGAGCAAGGAAGTGATTTGATTTACTGCAGACAAGTTTAACAATGATTTACATCAACTACAGATCTACTCTACATATGTAGCTTAATTTTTTTCTCCTGAGCAAAGCTCTTAAGATGTTTCTTTAGATGGTTCTCAAATTGCCATAAATACCATGCTACAGACACCACAAAAATAATGGCAAGTTATAACACATCTGAGTGACATATAAAATTTGCTCTGTGCCAGATGAGCACCCTGGAGGTGCACAGGTTTGTCACAATATAAAAGGAATCTGGGAGCTGATTAAATTACTTCCCTGTGCTATTGTTAATGTAGTGAAAGGGGAGCATAAAACACTATTTGAATTCAATCTTTATATCTTTGTTTTTTAAGAGAAGGAAAAAGAGGAAGAAGAGGAGGAAAACAGCACTCAGATATGTAACTGATTTCTTCCAGAATTGTTTAGCTAGATGATCTACAGTGTATTGTGACTTTTTAAAAAATGTTTTCAGAGAAGTGTCTTGATCCACTGATACAAAGTCATTTTTCTTTACAGTGTCTCTTACCCCCTTTGTTACATGTGTGGAGAACATATCCCACACCAATAGCAACAAGAATGTTCTTAGCTCTACACCTGGTCACCTTCCCTACGCATCACACATCCACAATTTAGTTTTCTCCTTATCCATCCAGCCTTCAAGATGAACACAAACAGTTATGCCTGCCAGAATTTTTAAGTTCTTTGGCAGCATTTTCCTTCTGAATATTATCACTGGGTACAGCTTTGTACCCTCTGCCAGGCAAGATAGAACGACTGTGAAATGGGTCTTTTCAGGACCGGTTCTTTTCATAAGTATGGTCTCCTCACCAATGTTTGCTACAGTTCAATTACCAGATATATCAAGAGTCACTGGGGCTTCATCCACATTAACAGTGTTAGCCATATCAATGTAATTCTTTACCTCTGCTTTTATATATAATAAATTTATGGAACAATTATTTTTCCATCCAATTTTTTAGGCAGCTTCTGCACAATCTTTGTTTGCTGGCAAAGGCACAATCCATATTGGTTCACAAACCACACAAACAAAACAGCCAATCCTTTAAGTTGTTAGACCTTTGATCACAATTTTTTTCTTCTTTTGCCATCTGAAGTGCATTCATCTGAATGCCCAAGTGAGTCATGATATAGCCATTTTGTCTGCATTATATTATCCATTCATTCATATCTTTTCCCAATGCACCAAAAGGTACAGGTTTAAGACCCAGCACTTTCTTTGAATTCTACATTTCTTATTGTTCAGCCTCTTTTCCTCTCCAGTTTCTAACAAATTTTTCATTGATAGCAAATTTTCTCACAGCTGTACAATTACTAGATTCCTTTACATGGTCAATAACTTTCAGTTTGAACAATGCTGTGTAAAAATCTCTCATTTTCTGTTCAGAACTCATTTTACGGAGGATAAGAAGTTATAATTCTATTTTATACTGGTATAATAACCACAGGATTGATTGTAGGCTTATCATATGATTTATTGAAATATCAAAAATATATAAGTGAAGGCCTTTGTATGGTAACTAAGGCCTTCCAATAATTAACATGATTAATTTCATTTTTCATTGTTATTCTTATTGTTGTGAATTGCTATGTATTTTTTGCTCTTTATTGTTATTGTGATTTGTTATGTTATATTTACTGTTACTATTATTTGCTATGCATGTTCTTTACTGTTGTAACCCACAAGATTCTTCGTAATTGGGCAGGCTATAAATAAATCATTGTTGTTGTTGCTGCTGCTGCTGTTGTTGTTATTATTATTATATTAATATCTGGATGGAAGTAATGCATTGAGACAAAATGGCTACTGCAACATCATGACTCTCTTGAGCATTCAGATAAGTGCATTTCAGATGGCAAAAGAAGAAAAACATTAAGTGAATTAAGGTATTGCATGACAATTAACATCCCTTTTTGGCCACTTCCATAGCTGACCATACTGTGATTTTCATTCTCTGAGAGACTATTGCCTTGTCTTAATAGATTGCTGTTTATTTGGCTCCCAAGGCAACCAATATTGAAGAAGCCCTGGCGGCACGATGGTTAAATTCCAGTACTGCAGCCACAAGGTTGTAAATCCAATCCCGGAGGAGGGACCTAAGGTCTACTCAGCCTTCCATCCTTTCATAGGTCAGTAAAATCAGTATCCAGCTTGCTGGGAACAATTGGCTTACACATTGTAAACCACTTATGGAGTGCTAGTTCACTAATAAACAGTATAAAAATATACTTGCTATTGCAATTTTTTGACTAAAATTTATTGACTTAGTTGAGTATACACAGTAAGTATCTTGATTAAAAGATACTTATAGGCAACAGGCATCAGCACAAATGGTAGGAATTTCCAGAAGATTGCTGGAATTCTATATGGATGCTATGTATGCATAAACACTGTAATTATGGTGCTATGCAGTGAATTCCAACCTACCCATTCCCAATACTAACTCACCAGGAAGTAGCCACTACAATCAATGGGAGTCTGCTCCCCTGTCACTTAAGAAGCAGCTGACTGTTGCTTCCAGCCCCTCCTGTGAGTAATCCGCATTGTGATAGGCAGAAATAGCATCCCTGTTGCAACCCCCCCCCCCCACAATGGAGATCATTCACACAAGGGGGGGGGTATGACCATCAGTCCAATCGACAGAGGTGCTTCTCAATAAACAAGGGAATGGACACAGTGGCTGCTGCTTGGTACATAAGAGACTTCCACAGTCCCTGCCTAGCCACTAAACTAGGGGATACATAGGGATCATGAAAACATAACTTATACTGTATATACTCATGTATAAGTCTAGAAATTTTAATCAAAAGATTGACCTCCAAAACTTGCGCCAACAAATCCATGGGTCAATATAAATACTATACTTTAAGAGTTGTTTTAAAAAGGAACCATACCCTGGTGAAAGGCAAGAACATAACCTGTCCTGGAAGCACTGTCTTTAGTATGAGCACAAACAGTTAATATTTGCTGGAGCTTTGTATGTTCTTTAACATTGTTTTCCTTTGCATCATCCTTTACATCCTTTGTTACATGCCCTTAAATTTTACCCTCGACTTATCCATGGGCCATATCAAAATCCCTAATTTTGGCCCAAAAACCTGCCCTCGACTTATACATGAGGTCGACTTATAGTCAAGTATATACAGTAAGTATATAACTTTAGGTTACGCATTTGTAACTGCCATAGGGGAACCTAGCTAATGTAAAGATCTATGCCAGTCCATACTGCTGACATTTCATGCGTACAAGTTTCTTTAAATGGACAAATGGGGAAAAAAATCCACTTAGATAAAAATTAATTTGGGGAATTATACACTTTCTGTTTAAAATGTTTTCTGCCCATTGGAATCAAGTGGGTATTGGTATTTTCTATGTGCTCCAAGGTGGGTGTGAGAAAACTATCAGAACCAGATGACAGCTCTCTCCTGGCTCATCTCAGTGTCCAACAGGAGACCATACATGAAATGAGAAAATATGTGTTCGCTTTATGTCTTTCTTTGGGACGTTTTGTTCATCTGAAACAAGGGAGAAAAGCAGTAACTTTGGCTCTGCGAGCCCTCTTGATGAGGCCTGTCAGGAGCTTGTTACTGTGAAATAAATCCTCTTTGGTTGTCTCTCCCCACCCCCCACCCCCTTCTCCTTCTCCTTTTCCCTATTGGAGTTTTAAAAAAAGCAAAACTGTAACCTGATTCTTAAACAAATTTCAAATGGTGTCATCATTGCTAATGGTTCTTTTACAATTCAGTTCATCACTTTAGGCAAATAGCTCTCATTCATAAATTCTCCGATTGTCAAACCAACATAAACGATCATTTATCAAAATGTAATAAATCTCAGGAAGCAGTGAGATAGTATAAAGAAGGCTTGCTGTTGTGTACAGGGCTGCGACTGTGGCTTCATTTAAAATGCCAGCTACAATTGGTTGAGAATTAAACTGTTGCTATGAGCCGCATAACATTTTTGCATCAAAAGCATGCCATGCCTCTGTGTGTGCGCACACATACATATTAGTGGTCCGTTGGAGAGGGTAGCTGAATCTCAGAGTTACTTTCGTCAGTGCTTGTACTTCTCCAGATGGTATGATATTAACCTCTTAGCTTAAACATCTTTTTAG
Organism: Urosaurus nigricauda; assembly: GCA_034509955.1. Classification (NCBI taxonomy): domain Eukaryota; kingdom Metazoa; phylum Chordata; class Lepidosauria; order Squamata; family Phrynosomatidae; genus Urosaurus; species Urosaurus nigricauda. The sequence continues at coordinate 55,408,977 of JAOEGL010000001.1, forward strand.
CATTCTTTACTTGAAGCTCATCTTTGATGTAAAATCGGGCGAGCCATTTGAAATCTGTCAGATCTTCAAGATGTTGCCATGCATGCTTTTCACTTTGGAAACCTTGAGGGCCCTGACTTAAAGCTAGGAGAAGCGGATCAGTGAAGGATGCCATGTAAGGAAATGTCACTTACATATCCAAGCTAAAATTAGGGCTCAATGAGCTGCTCTCCCGAGATGCATTTACATGTATGAACAAGGCCATTTTTAGATTTACTTTGGATACGAATCCAAATCTGATCCACCCACCTCCTCCACAGTTCATCACAGCTTGTTAATTAAGCAGGGACCAAAAAGCAACCAAAATGTTAGGATAGGTATATTGGGGGCAGAGAGAAGGTTTTCAGTGGTTTGCCTGGGAGTGAAACTATTATTGAAGAGAGTAGGCCTGGTATCCTATTAGTAAATTACACTGTCATAAGTCTGCCTTAAGACATCACAACTCACTTTTTCAGTCATTACATAGGTCATTTTTCTCTTCAACCCATGCATCAACCAAAACTGCCCCACAATACTCATGTTGCAAGCTGTGCATCCCTTTCCCTAACACACTTGTTGGAGAGTAAAGGATTTGCAGTGACAAGACCAGCTACTTTCCTGTAGCTGGACATGCTGTAAGGACATCACCTGCAGGGATATCCAAAGGACTTCCACAGTCACCTGCTAGTGTCTGTAGCTGTACATTCAGCTAAAGAGAAATAGCTAGACATGCCACCATTGACCAGTTCCCTCCCCCAGAACCCATAAATGCCTGGGTTTGGGGTTGGATACTGTGGCTTAAAAGCTGAGTTTGGGAGGAGGAATGTGGATATATACCTATGGAGGTGTAGCTACTAGAAACACATTTTCTGATGAAAGATCTCAATGAATCATAGAATCGTATAACTGAAAGTTTTCCCATGGGATGTTAGTCCAGCTAAAGCATCCACAACAAATAGCTCTCCAGCCTCTTTTTGAAGACAATCCACAGAAAAAGGCCCCACCATCTCTATGAAGACTGATTCTGAACTGCTCTATTGTAAAGATGTTCTTTCTAATGTTCAATCAAAATCTACCCTCTGGTAACTCAAAACCATTGGACCTAGTTTTACCCTATGAGGCAGTACAGAACAAGCCTGGACCCTCCTCTCTTTGGCAGCTCTTGAGGTATTTAAACAGTGTGATCACATCATCTCTCAGTCTTCTCTTCACCAAGGTGAACATAGATAGCTCCTTCAACCTCTCCCGATATGTTTTGTTCTCCATACCTCTTATCATCCTTTGCCCTTCACTGAACCCACTGCAATTTGTCTATAGGTGTCTTAAAATGAGGCACACAGAGTACTTAAGATGAGGAGAGCAGAATATAGTGGGACTATTACTTTCCTTGACTTGGAAACTATGGTTCTATTAATGCAGACTAAGAAAGTATTTGCCTTCTTTGCTGCAGCATCACACTGCTGGCCCATTTTCAATTTATGACTAATACTATGCCCCAAATACTTTTTACACGCAGTGCTGCTGAGCCAAATAGCCCCCATCTTATACCTGTGCATTTGGTTTTTCTGACCTAAGTGTAGAACTTTGCATTTGTTTCTGATGAATTTCATTTTATTGATTTCAGCCTAGTTTTCTAATTTATGGAGGCCCTTTGGAATTATGTTCCTATCTTCTAGTGTGTTAGCTATCTCTCCCAGTATCATCCACAAATTTAACAAGGATTTCCTCTACCCCATCATCTAAATCAGAGATAAAAACATTGAAAAGTGTCGGCCTCAGGACAGAACCCTGCAGCACTTCACTTGAGACTTCCTTCCAATTTTAAGCACAGCCACAGAATACAACTCTCTGACAGCAGTTTGTTTGTTTGTTGAATTTATATCTTGCCAAAATGGGATTCAAAGAAGCTTTTGGTTTTCCAGATCACACATTCCATTCTAGCCTTTCTGGCCACCTCTCCATCAAAGGGCTCCATCAAGCTTTGGAGGCCAGGGATCAGTTTCATCCCAAAATGTGATTTATCTCTCAGACGTTTTTTCAAAAGCAGAAGTGACCAGAAAAACCTCAAAAAGACCTATACACAAATTCACATATCTACTAAAGCAGGCCTGGGCAAAGTGTAGCCTTGGGACCATTTGTGGCCCTTGGCCTCTCTATACTCCCTTAAATGCCCCTTTTTCTGGTTTTAAAAATATATGGCTTTTATTTCCTACAAATTACCAGGAATGGAAATTTGCCTTTTAAATAGCCCTGTTAAAACGTTTTTAAGATCTGCTTTCTTCTGGTTTTTGCTTGGTTTTGATTTGTTTGTTTGTCTTTTGTATTTTTTGCAGTCCATGCAGGGCTGCATTCACAACCCCTTAGTAACTTTTCTTTGTATACCTAAACTGTATTTCTAAAGACACAGCTGAAATTTTAAGTAACTGCAATGCTAGAAATTTGGAAACCAAAGAAAAATTTCATTGGAGGGACAGAATTCTTATTTCAAGGAACAACAGCTTCATCCCCCTCTGCATAGCCAAACCCCTGATATAACCATCAATAAGCCAGCAGCAAAAAATGATGATGGCCTGGGGGGAGTGAAAGGAGACGCCTAGCAACACCATCAGGCCTGGCTTCAAGTAGAAGAGCCCTTCCTCCTGACAACACCATCTGGCCTAGGGGGGAGTGAAAGGAAAGGCCTAGCAACACCACTGGGCCGGGCCTCAAGTAGCCCTCCCTCCATGACAACACCATCTGGCCTAGGAGGGAGTGAAAGGGCAGGCCAAACTCCATCAGGCCTGGATTAAGAAGCAGAACCCTCCCTCCATGCCATCTGCCTTGGTCCAGGCATCAGAGGGAGAGAAGAAGTGCTGGACCTGATCCCCTTCCCCACCACCATTCCCTTCTCCTTTTGTGTCGTGTCTTTTTAGATTGTAAGCCTGAGGGCAGGGAACTGTTTCATTAAAAATAATAATTGTAAACCGCTCTGATAGCCTTTGGGGCTGAAGAGCAGGGTATAAATAAATAAATAAATAGCCATTCAGCTGAAGCTCACCAGCCTAGTATTGCCCAGCTAACCCATCCTCTATAAGATCATACTGCCATTAACTGCATATTATGTTATTAGCCTCATTTGGGAAACAGCCATGATCACATTTATAAAGACAATGCAATATTGAAAACAGGCTAGTTCTGAAAAGCCTGGCATAAAACAACATTTACAGATTTCTCTCCTTATTGCTTTTCTTGGTATATACTCATTTTGCTGCATGAGCCACTACCAAATTTCACATTTGACTGTCACCAGCTTTTAATGATTCTGCAAGTGGAAGAATTTTTCCCAAGAAATTTGAATTGTGAAACATCATTGATTACAATCATCATCAGAAATTAATTGTGTGTGATTTGATAGAAGCAACTGTAGATTTCCTGCTTTATTATTAAGGATCTCTCATGTATATGGGGAATCATGCAATATATTGAAGAAAGGAAGGAGGAAGAAAATATATGTAGCTATTTGGCTTTCCAGAACATGGCCACATAGCCCGAAAGCTCCACAAAAAACTATGGATGCCGGCCATGAAAGCCTTCGACTCCATATTTGGCTGCAGTTTGCTCAGTATACTTTTCTAGAAAATTCTCTTTCATTCATTCATTCATTCATTTAATATTCACCTTTCTTTCATATGGGAACCAAGGTGGCTGTATAATTAAACCATATTAGCAAATCAAAATAATTCTTGGAAATAAAATTACAACGGACTGTACTATTGTTTGTTTCAGTTGCTGCCAGATTTGCTTGCCTAAATTCACCTTTGAGTTCAAATGAAAGATGAAAATTTTTTGATATATGACCTAAAAGAATAAACACAATTCTTCTGTTCTGAGGGAGTTTGCATATCTGTGCAACACCATTTAATTTCATTGAAAGCAAAATTTGAGCTTTCTTTGAGGGATTCTGGTTAAATAACACATGCAAAAAGAAATTTTAAAATTTAAAATAATTTTTAATTTTAAAAATAATTTTAAATAAAATGAATTAATGGGTTATTAGGGTCCTCATAAATTTATGTTCCTAAACACTATGGTGTTTTCATAGCAATTAAATTAAGTAGAATTAATTTCCCAAAGCCAATGATTTTTAATCTGTTTGGGAACTCCAGAGTTTATTTGGAATTTCTCATTGAGATCAAACATGGAGCATTATAGAATCCTTTGCACGCTGTTAAGAGTTTGTTGGTAAATTAGTTGATTTGGAAAGACATAAAATTTGAAAACTATACTTAGAAGCTAGCACATCTCTTCGGAATAGCCTTATTTCTAATAACAAAAAGGGAAGAAGGATAGGATGAGGTGCTGACGATGTATTGCAATTAGCATGCATCATAGAAACTTATTGACATTTGATACAATTCAGCAATCACTGCTCCCACAGGCCCATCGCACCTTCCAATAGGGCTTGATTCACATTTCTGTCCAAGCCCCGCTAAAATGACCTGAAACAGAATAGGGACAATGCCTGTGAATCGTGAACCACATCGCTCTGGCGAGTCCCATTAAAATCTGTTCTCAATGCCAGACATATTTTATTTCATCTTTTACTGCAATAGTCTTCCATTGGATCCTACAAACATCTGATTAGAGTTACCTTAAAAGTATGGAGTTTATATTAGAGATGAGACCAAATAATTAAAGAAAAAGGAAAAAAGACCTTGATCACAACAACCTTGAACTTTGAGAAAGTTCAGATCTGGATCCAGATTTTACAGCTGGCCCCCATCCCTTTCTTTAAACATTATTTCAGAACTGAAGGCTGCTGCAACAGACAACAAAAGAACACTCAGCACCTCAGCCTGTGTAGCTGTTTGTTTTTTCCTTTCAAAATGCTCATGCATTAGTTGCCCTTTAATCTGTCCCCACCCCCTTGCAGTAAAGGCATCATTTCTTAATGCCCCAATTTTAAATGTTCTGTGCAGAAACATTAACTTCAGTGAAATCTGCACTGAAACAACTTGAAGGATTCCACTTTAAGTGACATACATATAGCATACAAATGGGGCGATGGGGGGAGGGAAATGCTGTCGTGTGACATGTTTCTGGTGGGTATTATAGCCCTTTTTCATCAAACTTTTATGGCTCTCCAGAACAATTTTTACCAAGACAAACCTATGATAGGACCTTCAGTTCACCATAACTTGGAAATCTTGAAGATACACAACACCACCAACAACAGCATGCTAGGCACTGCAGTGACCACTCATGGACAGAGCCTCTGAAGCAATGGGGAAAGGTGCACCTGCTCAATCCACAAGCCCCCCCCCCTCCCATTTATCATGGGATTCTTCTTTGCCACTTAGAGCTACTTTTCTTAAATATTTTTTTATACTTTTGTAAACTCTATGATGGTGACCTTCACTGTCTCAGAAAGCAAAGAAACAAAACTAGCCTGGCCAGCTGAGCTAAATATACACTCAGGGGCTGTACAGATTAGAAGAAAGTTTCTCCTCCGGATCATTGCTGCAGCACCTGCACAGCCGCAGCAATGATCTGCCCCAAAAAGGAGCTGCAAAATGCAGCTCCTTCCGGCGATGCTGCCAAAATGGCATTAGCACCCTGGGGCATCATGGTGATGTCATGCGTGTGCCACCCCATTTGGATGCGGTGCACACACTATGTCATGGACGTGCATGCTGTGTGGACGGCACTGTGTAAAGATGGCACCATTGTTACGTGCTAGGGTTCGGGAGTGTGTGGTTGCTGTGTGCTCCCAAACCCTAGAATTGACACCAGCACACCACTTCCTGCCCGTGTATACTGAGTCTCTCAGGCAAAGAGCACCTCAGAGAAGTCAGCATACTTGCATATATACATACTTACATCAATCGGGAGAGACATAGGACCTTTCACACTACAAAAATGTAGCAATATGACTCCACTTTAATTGCTACATTTACATCTTTTGGAATCCTGTGATTTGTACTTTAGAGAAGATGGATAGAATTCTCAGCCAGATAATTCAAATAAGACACCCCAGATTCCCATAGAATGTAGCCATGGCTGTTAAAGTGGAATCATAGTGATACAGTTGTGTAGTGTGAACAGGCCCCTAGTGGATGTATGGGAAAATTTGCTGTCTGCCTCACCCAACCAGAAATCTTGGAATACGTTCAGGACCTCCTCATGTAAATTTCTCACCACCACCACCACCACCAGAAGTCAACTTCAAGGGACTGGGGAGCACTTCCCCCAGTCAGGGAAAGGAAGAAAACATCTTCTCCCAGCTGCAGAATCATAGCCAGATGCTGCCCTGAGGCTACCTGCCCATCCACAGCCATCTTTTTGCTTGTGCCTTCTGAAAAGGAGATAAGGGACCACATGCTTTTATGTGGTCAGAGTACTGAATGGTACTCTGCAATAGCAATAGCATTTACATTTCTATATTGTTTATCAGTGAACTCTCTAAGTGGCTTACAATCTGTAAGTCAATTGCCCCCAACAAGCTTTGGTACTCATTTTGCTGACCTATGAAATGATGGAAGGCTGAGTTAACCTTGGAGCCCTAGGATTGAACTCATAACCTTGTGGCTGCAGTACTGACATTTAACCACTTCACTACCAGGGCTACCAATGGTACCCATATAGTATAAGGCCACAACCCAAGCCTCAAGCTTCCTTAGGTTTTGAATGCACAGGTCTACACAGACTCATCTGTCCCACAGTGACAGTGTTTGATTTGTTTTTGAACCAGAATTACTCTCACTTAAAAAGTTGAAGAGCTCTTGTATGCCATTCTTGTTCAGTTCTTGTATGTTGCCGTACTGGGGGGGGGGGGGGGGTCAACAGAGGAAAAGTTCTGATATCTGAAAGTTTCACTTAAACTTCACATATTATTATTGGCTAAGACTATTGCATCTTTTACCCCTATTTAACTCACTTCAGAGAATAGAGGGAGAGGGCTTCCTCTAATGCACATCTAATGTTGGTTGCCTGTACTTGGCTTTCTAAGTCAGTAGAATAATATCTTGAGGAACAGCTGGTGGCTTCCATATCAGTGGGACAATGGATCCAGCCTGGGTTTTGGTATGAATAAAGGAGCTATTCAAGGTGCTGAACTATCCCATGAGGTTCAACACAATGGATATGTCCTTTAAAGTTTGGACTAAAATTAAACAGATTCATCACCTCACTGACATGGAAGCTATCCAAAGGCTTCTGTTCAGACCTCAGAGTGGAAACTAATTGGATCTTCCCTCTAATTCTGTAAACTGCTATTCAGAAGGGTAGCATAGCTTTAAGTGGAGAGCTGGTTTGCTCCATTAGCTGAGAAGAAAATTTATCTCCCTCCCTAATGCCCCAGTGCAAAGAAAAAAGGAGGAGAAAACTTTCAATCAAAGTGGTTAATTCCTTTGGTACCATTTTCACAATGTTTATCCCAGTGGGACGTGATACAGTATGTGAAATGGCTGTGTTTCCCAATAATTATGAAAGAGAAAAAAACATGTGGAATAAATATAATGCATAACAAAGAACAGCCGTATAAGTTCCAGTTAACCACTGGGTCTGTCAAAACTAATATCTTATTTACTGTGGAGAAGCCAATGAGTTAATGGGTCAGATGGGTTTGACTTTGCTTGCATTTCAGTCTGGTTTGGCAGCATATGATAGAGCACCTTGTTGAAGCAAAGCAGCTCTGAAACTGATCAGTATCTGGATGGGAGACCATCAGGAAGCACTGTGGAATAGGGAAATGGACAGCTTTGGCCCACCTAATGTTTATGACTACACTTTGTAGTCAGACTGGCTGAGCTTCTGGAAACTGACATCCACAATATTTAGAGGTCCAACACCTGAATATCTTTCCCACCCTCCCATAATGCAAAAAGGAGGGGATAAGAGGAGAACAGGAATTTACAAAATAATCTTGCTAAGATAATTATTTGCTAGAATAATTGGTTGCATCTCTTCTGTTCTTGGGATGCTTATGTTGCAAATCATTGTCTTGTATAAAACAGCTTGAATTTTATTTGTGATGTTTCTATTTGCATATTAGAGATATGTTTGTGGGATGAGGCGAGAGAAAGATGTGAGGGTTTGTATACAGGTTATATGTTGAACTTTTTTTAAAACTATCATTTTTGCTGATGATGAGTGGGGAGGCGTTATTAGGCTTTGTGCAATAAAGAGGATATTCTCAGACATTGAAAATGGCATCTGTCTTTTTTAGGAATGGAGGCAATTGTGCTATGTGACACAATGAACCTCCTTAAGATGTTATGTATCATTGCACCCTTTAAAAAGCAGTACACTTTTCATTGATCTTTCCATTTTGTTTTGATTTAAAATGCAGATCTTTTCCCGCCGTTGAAACCTTAGCATTTTTTATGTGTAAATGTGGAGGGAGGAGGGGGAAGAAAATCCATTTCAGGCATATGCAGCTCCATAAATTACTTTTTGTGGTTGAAACAGTATTCGCTTATGTCATGGGTTGAACATCCCCCTTTATTAGAATGCTATTTATTGCCACCAGCTGCAGTGCTTAGCTAAGAAAGTTCTTGACACCAGTGATTGCTTTCAGCACCAATGCTTCCGCCTGCTAACAGGGGCTTCTATTTCCCAGTGCAGCCACTCCTTGTAAGCTCTTCCTTCTGGCTCACAGATACCTGCTGTCATTGTGACTGAGTGGCACTGAAGGGGGATGGGAAGGAGCCCACGCCAGGGCTATGTGACCTCTCATATCTCTCTCCAGCCTTTCGGATGTATTGCCTTGATTGTAGGCACAAGAGCTACCAAAGGTGCCCAGGAATCCAGAGTAGTCATCATTAATGGCTTGTTTAAAAATTATTTTCTTCTAAAATTAAAATATAAATTCACCTTATGAGCAAAAAAGCCTTTCGCTACAGAGAGAAAGCACCCAACAGAATGTAGATAGGCACTCATGGGCCCCTACTGCCTAAGCTAGGGGGAACTAGACAAAAGTAATTCAATTCTCCTTCTTCTGTTAAAGGCTGTTACCCTTGCCTTGGTCAAATTAAAAAAACAAAAACAGAAACAAAAAACAAGCAGGTGTGAATCCAAAGTGGGGGTTTACCATATTTCCTAGTGGACAGGGGACCCTTTCCATGTAAATTGCCAAAGGATCCTGTCTCCATGCAACAACCTCTATGGATAAATCTTGTCATTTTATTGATATAATTTGTATACATATATCAAACTGAATCAAATCAAATTTTATTCACACAGAGCCAGTGGCCATTGCAACTTGTACAAACTACAACTCAGAATTTCTTGAATATAATGCCCCAGAGGCAGACTTAGAACCCTATCCATTACCACAACAGAACCAGAAATCTCTTGGTGACAATAGCAAGTATTTGTCCCTTTGAGATACTGAGTTATTCAACACAATTTACACACTCACACACACAAAAGAAAAGAAAAGAAACCTGTATACATAGCCAGTCAATCATGTATTTACAAATATAACCCTAATATAGGTTCAAGCAATATCACATTAGGGCCTTGCCAAATAAAAATAACTGATTTAAGAGCAATATTTGTACAGTTCAAAACTGAGGATAGGATTTCAGCTTATATTTTAATAATGGTTACTAAAAATGTTGTAGTTTTTACCATTAGCAAACTAGCTTGATCCTCAAAAAGAAATATCACATAGCGAGCAACTGAGAATCCTGGATGAGTAATAAAAGAATAATTAGTTCTTTACATGCATCTCTGTAGAAAGGAGAAAAAACAATATTTGGTGGGTCACAGTTTCTCCATTTCCATCTCTATGTACACATACTCAGTACTGTAACTGAGTTTCTCTATAATGACCTTCAAGTCCCTTTGAGAAATATACATTCAAATATATGCATTTGAAAAGACTTTTCTGTACTTAGGCTACTTTAAAAGCCATTTAAAATCTGATAAAAATTCAAAGGCCAAATCTTATTATAGATGGACTGTTTTGTTGTTTGCTAACAACAGATTACCATTTTTACCATACATCAAAGGAGTCACAGATAGAATAGGGAAAGTGGTGAAGAAACACAACCTTCAAATGGTTTACAAACTGACTAAGAAAATCCAGCAAATGCTTTGCTCAGCCAAGGACAAGAGAGACCCGCTCACAGCCGCAGGAGGCTACCGCATTCCATGCAGCTGTGGACAGATCTACATAGGGACCACCAAACGCAATGTGCAGACAAGAATCAAGGAACATGAGAGACACTGCAGACTGGGTCAACCGGAAAAATCAGCAGTTGCAGAACATGCTATAAACCATCCTGGACATAAAATGCTGTTTGAAAGCACTGAAATTCTGAACCATGACAACAACTACCATGTCAGAATGCACAGGGAGGCCCCTGAAATCCATAAACACCTGGAGAATTTCAACAGGAAAGAGGAAACCCTGAGAGTAAACAAGGCTTGGCTACCAGTCCTGAAGGACAGCAAGGTCAAGACTCAACCTATGCAAATGAGAAACAGCCTAAGGCCAGGGGATTCCCAGCAGACAATGAGCACCAGTTAGCCAACATTAATCCTTGTTTGCATATCCTCCCACCCTGAGGACTGCCATTAGCAACAGAACAATACATTTGCAAATTACTCCTTCCTTCCCAGGGTTACACAGGATATATACCTCCAGTCCTTTTCCAGGCTAACATTCTCTGAAGATGCCAGCCACAGATGCTGGTCAAATGTCAGAAGGGAACTCTTCTAGAACATGGCCACATAGCCCAAAAGCTCCACAAAAACTATGGGTGCTTGCCATGAAAGCCTTTGACTCCACAAGCTTCAGAAGGCTCCCACTGCAGTTTTCAGAAACACAGTCAGCCTAAGAAAGATTTTTATTTTGTGGCAGGAATGAACATTAGAAAGACAAGCTACCATGCAGAGTGTCTCCAACAGCAACAAAATTTTCAGTTTCAAATTCTTGATTATACAAATACCTGCCTATTGTGATATTGGCTGATACAATTCTGTATTGGCTGATATGATCCTGCATCAGGAAACAGAGCATGAAGGCCCTCCCAGGTGGAACCATACCCTGTCTCCTCTAGCACCAGCATCCACAAACCAACTTTCTCTTGCTGGGCTCCTCTAATATGGCTAGTTCTATTAGCTATTGCTATTGCTATTTTCTACCTCCCTGTTCAGGTCCTGCTGGCTCAAGTTGTGGTCTCCCCGAGTGAGGCATTTGGCATCCATCTGGCATGTGGTCTACTACTTCTCTCTTTCTACTTCCCTCCCCTTGTCTTTTCTAATGTGGCCGAAGTATAACACCCTCAATTTAGTCATCTTGGCATCCAGAGAGAGTTCTGGCTTGATCTGTTCTAGGACCCATTTGTTTGTCTTTTTAGCTGTCTATGGTATCCTCATCAATCTTCTCCAGCACCACATCTCAAATGAATTAATTTTCTTCCTATCTGCTTTCTTCACTGTCCAGCTCTTACAGCCATACATTGTAATAGGGAATACAAAAACTGAAATCACAGCAGAAATTACCACAAATGACAACAAATGCCCCAAACAGACTACAAGCTGAAATAGAGGAGTTACATATATCCACAGAGAACTAGCATGAGGTAGTGGTTTGAGTGTTGGACTAGGATACTGGGAGACCAGGGTTTGAATTCCTGCATGGCCATAGAAACCCCATGATAAATTAGCTTTAGAGTTGCCATGAGTCCGAAACAACTTGAAGGCACAAAACAACATTGTATATTCAGAGAGATCCCATGTGGTGTCATAGTTTGAGTGTTGGATTAGGACTCAGACTCATTTTTGAATAGTTTTTTGTGGGTTTTTCAGGCTATGAGGCTGTGTTCTAGAAGAGTTTATACCTGGCTTTTTGCCAGCAGCTATGGCTGGTATCTTCATTCTCTGAAGATGTCAGCCACAACTTCTGGAGAATCATCAGGAATAAACTCTTCTAGAATATGGCCTCCTAGCCCCCCCCCCCCCCCAAAACACAAAAAACTATGGATGCCAGCCATGAAAGCCTTCAACTTCAATTTTGAATCTCAATTCAGTCATGTAAATCCAGTGGATGGTCTTGAGCAAGTGACACTCTCTCCACTTCTGAGGAAGGCAATGGCAAACCCCCTCTGAAAAAAATCTTGCAAGGAAAACCTCTTAAAAGGATGCCTTTGAGGAAATGACTTAAAAAACATACAATAACAAATTGTATATACAGTATATTCAGAAAACAGGCACGTATCCAATCAATAATATCAAACTGTGAATAAAAAATATGCAAGCAAAAGCAGAAATATTCAGGAAAACCTCATAATGAAGAAAACATCATAATGAAAATTTAACAAACAGCACAATACCTACAGGTGAAGAAACTTGACCAGAAGCACAATTCATAAAATCAGCTCAGTACGTTGTAATGGCAAGCCAAACAACAGAAAAGCAACCAACCTAAATGCAACAGCATCAGACAAGCAAGAGAATAAGGTCAGATATGTGATACTGTGTTTATAAACATGCCAAGATAACTTTGGTGCAAGATTCACATTAATCACCAATAACAAAATCTATAAAAGCCAAACTTCAAACCCACAAAAATCTTCTTTTGGCTTCCTCTCAAGTTTTCTTTGTTTCAACAGCCTAATATAAGAAAGAGTGGACGGGAGAGGATTTTTTGGTTATCACTGTTGTAAAACAATTAGGAGTCAGAAAACCAGAGACCTGAAGATTTCAATCTAACATCTCTCTCTACCAGTATCTAGACCAGCTTTCTTTTCAGAATGTGCATTTGCTGTGTCCATGTGACCCTGGCAACTGTTTATCCATCCTCTTAAACATCTGCAAGGAAATTGATTCTGCAGCTTCCATGGACAGCTATTATTGCAATTAAGAAGTCTGCCTAGTATCTAATCTTAGCCCACATTCCTGTAGGTTAAACCAATGGCCTGCGGGCCTGTTGTCTGTGACAGTAGATAACAATTGTCCTCCATCTTCTTTGTGGCACTTTCCCAAATATTTGGAGATTGCTATCAGGACTCCCTTAACTTGTCTCCCCACCTCCCCACAAACTAAATATTAGCCTTTCCCTTCTCTTTCTATCACCTTTGTTACTTTAGGAGAAGGGCTTTCTCTTCTACTTGGCTTTATTTTTCTTATGGTGTCATGATTAACAGTAGGCAGAGTGGAACCCAAAAGGAAGGCATAGGAGTGGTGCCATAGAAAGATATAACCACTATATCCCACCTGCATCCTACTTTGTCACTTCTAAGTTGAAACAACAGCTTAGATCCAGGGTAGGAAATATATGGCCCACCAGGGCCCTCAGTGTGGCCCCCAGGTTTTCTGGACTCTGCTGCACCATCACTCCCAGTTTTGAAAGAAAGAAAAAAAAGATGGGTCCAACCTGTGAAGATCCATGCAGCTTGATGGAGAGGGGGTTGTCTCCAAGCCCTCTGCAGAAAGGGTTCAAGGCAGGGCTGGAAAAGGTTCTTTTTTGAACCACTAGACATGCAGTTGGGCTTGTGGGAACCATGGTCCAAAAAAGTACCTTCACTGATGTTTGCAAAGAAAGGGAGGAATGCCCTTTCCATTCCTTTGATCCCAGTTGACTATCCTACAAGTTTCTACCATGATAGTAGTCATAGTCATACAGGGCTCTTCTTCATTGACATCAGAAAGAAGAACCTAGGATCGTACAGCTCCTACCTCACAGAGGACAGCCCTCTGTTTGATTATGTTTGAATGCCTGTCCAGTTTATAGGTAAGAACCCAGGGGAGGGCCCTTGAGGTTGCCCATCAATAAACCCTGGACATCAGACTGAGTAGATCCATAAGCCAATGGGCTGCAGCCTTTTCTAGTATAGTGACATTTCTTGCTTACACTTGCAAGTCTTTGAGTGTGCAACCACTTCATTGTACTTTGTGTGTTTGTATTTGTACTCCTCCAAGTCCCCTGATCACATGTGGCTTTAAGTCAGTATTCATATCCTCTGTAAATATTCAAGACTTATTTAAATCCATTTAGCTGGATGTAAGCCTTGTTGAACTGAATGAGACTTACCTGTGAGTAGATATGTGTAGGACTGGGCTGTCGATTTGACTAATGTTTTAAGTCTGCTTAGGTCAAGCCACATAATAATAATAATTTACATTTATTATTGTACATTTATCATATATTCAGTTACACTAATTCACTTTTGGAAGATGGGAAAGTAGCATTACCCCAACCATATGTCCTCTGGAGATGTTGAATTGTAGCTCCCATCCTTCCCAGATAACATTGCCAATGTGGCCCTTGGGAGAAATCCCACACTGTAATAGTCCAACATGTGTGGAAGGGCTATGGGTGGGATGTAAAGGTAAAGGTAAAAGTAGTTCTTTGACATGAATGTCTAGTCATAACTGACTGTATGGGGTGGTGCTCATCTCTGTTTCTAGGCCAAAGAGCCAGCTTTGTCCGAGGACTGCTCTGGTGGTCATGTGGCCAGCATGACTGCACTGAACGCTGTTACCTTCCCACTGAGAAGTGGTACCTATCTATCTACTTGTATTTGCATGCTTTCAAACTGCTAGGTTGGCAGAAACTGGGACAAGTGACAGGAGCTCACACCATCATGCAGCACTCGGACCTCGAACTGTCAGCCTTCTGATCTTCTGATCATCAGAACTGGCATCTTAACCACTAAGCCACTGCATCCCTTATGGTGGGATGAGGCACTTTAGGTTCCTTCAGAAGTACCTGAACATCTGGGAAAAAATCATTTGAAGCCCTGAAAAGGCACTGTACTAGATTTGGATTTTTTTTAAATGCTGCTGTAAAATGTCTTCATTCTTTTTCTAAAGGATAGAAATTGGATAATTATTATTTTAAAAAATGCTATTTCAGAACTATAGAAGAAGTGAGAATTAAGTTTTATATCTCAAGTAGGGCCAAGGTTAACTCACAAATGTACACAAGGGGCTGTTAAGATCTTAGTGAAACTATTCTCAAGATATATACCTCTTCTGGCCTCCAGCTTCCATTACTTAAGAGGCATTAAATTACAATATGAATGTTACATTATGCCTCTTATGTTCTACAGCTATACACAAATGTGTGCCTAGCTTTAGTGAAAATCTGAATGTCGGTTTCCTTTCTAAACAGTGGAGGGTCTTCGGAAAGTTTTATACATGAAAAATTTCCACATTTTCCTATAACTGTATTCTCCATTCACCAGCAGACCACAGATGAGCCTGTATCTTCCCACTCAGTGTGTGCCAGAAAGTAGAAAGCAGACTTAAATAAATGCTGTTCCAAACTGCCTGAGGGAGAGATTCAAGTGGGACAATCTACAAAAAGGTCAAAAATCCAGAGCTGCCAGGGAATTTCTTCCAGGGCCCAGATCTGAAAATGCATTCTAGCTAGGGTAAGAAGAAAACAAGGGTCTTCCCAAAAGACAATTGTATGGAGGGAGCAAATATAACCCACCTGTTCTTACTATGGTTATTATAGAAGCCTCTATGACCCACAGGAAGGGTCTCACACAAACACATATGAGCTCAGTTGGGTGTACTTTCTTCCCAGATCTGGCAGGCTAGTTAAGAAACTAGAAGAAATAAAAGTTGTCTAAATAGACACTACTGTTCCCCAAACACTTGCCTTTTGCCAAAAACAGGCTGTGGCATTTGCCTGCATCCCTTTAAAAGACTGGTGTGAGTGAGGTGAGGCTCAGGGGGAGGAAAAAGGAAAGGCCCCAAGTTTCTTTTTAAGTTTATTTTTTTAAAAAAAAATAATAATTAAAAAATTCTTTTCAATTTTTCTTTCAAAGCATCACATCTTACCAAGTTTTCACTTTAATCATATGGAACTATGTACTTGTAAATATATTTAGGCTGTACATATGATATTGCAATTTAAAGGCACAATTTTAATTTTGGTAGTTGCAGGAATTGCAATTTATGAATAACATAATTACGAAAACATTATAAAGGATTCTGTAGGGCGTGGTATGGGAGGAGATCAATGCAGGAGGAAGTGATACTATGAGTTATTGCACTGGCTGACGCCAATTCTAGTGACAACACTGCTATACACAGCATTGAGTGTTTCTTACTCCCACATTCATGTGTACAACACTGCAGCTTTAAATTGGATTAGTTCAATGAAAACCACTACTGAGTGTATCCATACTACATACTAACAGTGCTTCGATAGCATTTTAACTACCATGGTTTCTGACTTATAAGACTCTAATGCAAACATATCATGGAGTTTTCTTGGCAAAATTTGTTCAGAGGGAATTTTCCTTTGCCTTTCTCTGAGGATGAGCATGTGACTTGCCTAAGTTCACCCAGTGGGTTTCCATGACTGAATGGGAATTTGAACCCTGGTCTACAGAGTCATAGGAGATTATCACATGGAGGAGCAAAGCAGATTGCCCTAGTCCTTAACCTATGGTACTCACAAGATGAGGGGGGGGGAATCACACCCACACACTTCTCCCATTCTTCTCTGGTCCACAAAGAGTAATGGAACCACCATTTGATATTAATAGGAGTTTCTATTAATACCAAATGACGGTCCATTATCCTTTATGAATGGGAGAAGAATGAAATAAGCATGCAGGGATGTGATAATCTCTCACCCAGTTGTGCAAATACCACAGGTTAAGGATGGGAGCAATCCAATTTTCTCCCATCTGATAATCTCCCTAGTCAAACCACTACACCATGCTGGCTTTTGGTTTACATTGGGCCTATACAAAGCACTTTGTGCCAGCATGTGGGCAGAGCCAGGGCACAGCATCCTCACACTGAACACCCTAACCTCACCCCAAAGGTGCCATTTTGGTGTGTGCCAGTCCACACAGCACATGCTATCATGATGCACCTCTGGTGCTGCATCCACATGATGCAGCACCAAAGGGGAATCATAAAGCCGCGCCGCCACACTATGGCACCTATTATTATTATTATTATTATTATTATTATTATTTTATTTATATAGCGCTGTAAATTTACACAGTGCTGTAAGGAAGATGCAAAAAGGATCTGCCTTTTTGTGGCTCCTTTTTGCACTCTCTAGAGGCCAAATCAGGGCCATGGTGTGAGGTTGCCACAGCCCCAGTCCAGCCAGTAAAGGAGTGGCTGCAGACTGCTCCTTTAGGGCAGTGTGTATAATCCCATTAGGTCACATTAAAATATATTGTAATGAAGAGATGCAGCCCACCAATTTACATGGCCAGCTAATAAAGCCAACCTTGAGGAAAACTTTAAAATAGCAATAACCATATCTTATGGAATGTTGTTTATTAGCTACTGAGCTTTCTATGCAATGCTATGACAGTTCTTATTGGAGAGCAGTCTTAATGGGGGACTTAAAGATTTTGTTCTTTAAAGAAATTTTCCAAATGCTCTTCTGCTGAAGGCCTCCAACATTCAAGTATGCTTATGAGAGTTACACATTTATCTGGTTTGTCTTATTTGGCAATCCTGTCTTTGGAGTTCAGTGGAGGCATATGTTTTGAACTCAAATGACTTCACTTCGTATTAAAGTAAAGAATGTTTTGAAGTATGCTCGTTTGCTAATCATAAGCAACAGATTTCTGCCTAATGAAATCCACATCTCTAGCATGTGAACTCTCGCAGCAAACTGAAAAATCCCAAATTGTTGTAGCATATAATTTCAAAATATCAAGCTCCTCTGCTTCTACCTCTGCTTCTGTTGCAGTCTTCCCCGTGTGCCTTTGCCTTTTTTTGACTGCCTGAACAATTCCCACTATTTTTCCCCTCATTGCTGCCATGACAAATGCTATGAGAAAAGCGCTGGTCCTCTGCCAAAAACCTACTCCAGAGTTCAATATATGTTTCTTTCTTCAAGAGTCAATTGTTTTCCCTCTCTCCCAGGGGCTACTAGCTACCTTATTACCAGAAAGAATGACCCCATGACAGCACAATTGAGATCCAGAAACTCAACAAAATTGTAACCCCCTCCAGTGGCCCTGGAATTCTAATCAAGAGCACCGAGTCTGAAAGACAAATGTACTTGTGTATATAGCCACCATTTCAAGACGGTGGCTTCCTTATGCGCAAAAGAACCTATTTTATTCCCTTTTCTTTGGGGTTTTTATTGCCCTTCTCCAAGTAACCTTTACATTGTGAGTGTCCTTAATGTGGAGGCCCTTTTGCATTTGGGAATCATTCCTACTCTGTTTACACAGTTTGCTGCCTTTTTACGACATGCTATCCATTTTCTGAAATGCACAGCTAGGCATAGGTGGCCTCCTAGTTATTACCAGCATCTTCCTTACTCAGTTTAACCCACTGGTGGAGTAAGTATTACGTTTATTCTTTACCCTCTGATGAAATCCAGGAGTCAGAAGGAATAGAGTACCACTAAATTGCAAATGGCTGAAGTATTTTGAGGTACTCTTTTGATGGTCTGGATTGGTCTTTCAGCTCTATTATGACCTAATGCCTGGGTAAATAAACCCATCACACCACACATAATACAAATGTGACCAGAACTTGGAAAAGTTACTTCTTTGGATTACAGCTCTCAGAATCCTCTAGCCAGCATTTGGCCAGGCTAGATAGAGGATTTTGGGAGCTATATTTTTTTTAAGCTTTGGCCTTGAACAAAATCAAGTTAATCCACTGAACCAATGTTCATCAGGGCTATATTGAATTTAGCATTACCCTAGTTTTTGTTTTTGTTTTCCTGTCTACATCAGATTTAATCAGTTCATCTTGTTTTCTTTGTGGACACATATTGAGACTTTATCTATCGAAGTCAGTAAGAGTTTTCCTATAAATTTGCAATCAAGTTGGAAAATGGTAATGTGAATCACATCTGAAAGAGAGATTTTTACAGACATAACAATGAGTACATAGATGCTCAATGTAACATATTAGAAACCAAAAATGGGAGAGAAAATGTCATTTTAATTTTCAACAAATCATCAAGAAAGTTGAAATGCTTCTTTTTATGATAAACTCTACAAATTTCCCTCATACACAATGAATACATGCCAAGATTTCTTTTTCCTGAACATGAACATCCTGATAGACATCCTGATAAACCTGTCCATTTCAAAAATGACCATTTTACAATAGATGCAGAGTCCTTCACCAGAAGAGCACATGTGTTATCTGTTCACATAAAGCCTGTTTATGTTTATCTAAGCATGATATAAAAGCTCAGGAATTACAAGTTGCTGGAAAAGATACATATGAAAAACACATATCCAGAGGGGATAAAAATCCAAGCATTTTTTTTTTGAATATGCTATGATGTGGTCAAGAAAGCTTCTTATTGTAGAAGCTTTCTTGGGATGTAACATTCACAGAATTCCTAGATGAAGAGACATAGTATAAAGTTTCTCCCACGTGGATATATGCCCCATCTGTCCTCCGATCCTGGATTCACCTTGCTGCTACATCTGCTGTAGCCATTTAGTGGCAGATGGATTGAAGAAGGCTTCCATCAGCCCAGCTATATATATTGTTTCAGGAATACTGATGGAGTACTTGATGACACTACCTCCCTTTACAATACAGATCATTTCATCCCATTTTCTGCTACAAAGAGGGATGAATTTAAAAACAAATATAGTGGGCCCTTGGTATCCCCTGGGGTTTGGTTCCAAGACCCCCATGGTTACCAAAATCCATGGGTGCTTAAGTCCCTTTAAATACAATGGCATATTAAAATGATGTTCCTTAAATAAAAGGCAAAATCGTGTGTGTGTGTGTGTGTGTGTGTATAAAATTTCCAAGCTGTCAGTGTTTGACTCTGTGAATATTGCATCTGTGAATATGGAGGGCCAACTGTGTCTTGTCTTAAGATCTGCATAAGCAGTGATTTTCTGTATAGTGCTTCCATTACTATGTGGCCTAGTTAGAGTAGGAAGACAGCTTTATGCTTGTTTGACCCATTCACATTCCACTATGTCCATTTAGATCTCATCACACGATGACTGCAGGAGTCACCTTGTAGTAAAACCGATATGAGGACACCATGCATTCTAATTAGTTTATATTTCACATATTTTCTAGACTTGTATGAGAGATTTACAAGGTTTGGGAACAGTTACTTTTTCTGGCAATTGTAATCCCAAAGAGTAACTTTACCAAACTGTGATCATAAGGTTCACACTTTGAATTTAACTGATCTTTTAGAATTAAATGGAGGGAAATGAAACTCAGTGTTGGAAACAACTAAAATAGTTACTCAGGTTTCAAAAGTTCAGATAGGATCAAAAAGTTCATTAACTTAAAGAACAAATGCAAAAGATATGATATTTGCAACTAATTGTTTTTGAAGGGAAAGAATCTATTGCTTCATAAAGTAATACCTGATGGCTTTTTTGAACAATAGTGTGTCTAAAATCCATGGCTACTGTTGGCATAATTTGATATTCTTTCTTCTTGAGGAAATTTATATTTGAGGTGTGAAAACTCCTACAGGGCTGACTGGAAGAATTATCAGTGAAATAGATTTTAAACCTAGACTGTCTGGGAACCTCCCCCATTCACAACTGGACTATTCAAGGCCAAACAAGTTTTATCCCAACTAGTCAAAGGTACTGAATCTCTATAGCCATCTGCCATGAAGATATGTTCTGCATGACAGCGGAGTGGGAACTTGCTATGGCTCTGCAAACAGGCTGTGTTGCTTTCTTGAGGTCATTATTTGCACCAAAGTACAGGAAAGCATTTACACTAATTTATTTCAGTGTTCTTCCCTCAGATATTTTGGAAGGAAGATTTAATGGCATCCCATATGTGAACTGTGTGTGTCTGTGTGGTCATGAAGAGTTAGAGAGACTGTACTACATATGTTAGTATTGTGTAATTTTTACAGAGATGAAAGAACCAGATTTATTTGTCCTTTAATTGCTCCCTTCCCAGCAATGGTACTCAGCATTTTTTGTCATGGATACACAATCTTGTGAAACTTGATCAGCTGCAAGGTTTTTATCCTATGTTATAACAATTGCTACAGCATGGAAGTTCGGGTTGTGGAATTCTGGGAATTGTAGTCCAAAAAAAGTAATATATCCAAGCTGTAGATTATTATAATTGCACAAATTAAAAGCCACACAGAAAGCAATCCCTTACTTAAGAACATTTGAGTTTCTCCAGTCAGGAAGAGCTTCTATCTCTGGCAGATTAGTATTAACCATGTTTATTTAATACCCCCCCCCCCCCAAAATGATCCATGTTGTCAGTCTGAATTGCCAATACTGTGTGTATAATACTATGTGTATACGATGACAAAACCTATGTATATAATAACTAACTAATACTAATTGACAATACTAACCTATGTGAATCATGGGTAAAGTATATAGCTTGATGGCACCAGCTGCCATCTGGTCTTAGAAGATGAAAATAATCAGGCCTGGTTAGTGGGGCGCTGACAAGGAATACCAAGTAGACTATATTTTAGAGGAAAGCAATGGGAAAACACTTCTGAATATTCCTTGCCTAAGAAAACCCTACGAAATTTGTGGAATCACCAGAAGTCAACAGGCAACCTAAAGGTGCATATGCACACATGCACGCAACTCCCCCCCCCCCCGGCACAAATGAGTGATAGGTCCGATCCAAACATGACAAGGACTACAACTGTGCAAGCTGATCTTACACAAGATTTCTCAAATATTATGTCCCTCTGAATGTGAGTAATGTTTACTCCCAGTTGTGCATAGGGATTGTTTGTCTGAGATCATGAAGCAGATCATTCCAGACAAAAGAAGCAGACACAGAAGATCAAAGAAGGAATGGCCAGAATCCTTTGATGTCTTATGCATGTACAGTTGGACATGTTTGTCCAATGCACAATAACCACATTCAATTCAAGGCTGATGTGTATTCTCAACTGATGTACAGTCAGCACTCTGGTCCAAAAAAGACAGGCCAAATAGAGCAGTTTCCAGCCACTTAGGAGGTGTGGCATTTAGATGAAGCCAGAAGCCATTCTGAGGTTGCCTAAGGCGGCGGTCTAAAGCGACTAACAAAAGGAATGGATTTAATCCACTCTTGGTGGCAGCCCATTTGCGACTGTGACAGCAGCTCGCTTCAGGAGTGGGCCATGTAGTTGCCACAGTCCCTAAGCAATTGTGGCCAGAGCAATCCACAGATTGTACCATCCACGGCTTGCCATCTTATATAAGGGGCACCATTTTACTACACCATTATATATAATGGGACTTGATCACCCACAAATTTTGGTATCCATGGGGGGGGGGGTGGCATCCTGGAACCAAATTCCACCAGATACCACGGGGCCACTGTATAACTATATGAAATTGGCAGTAGTATTCTTTTATTTGCTCATTTGGTTGCATAACATTGCCATTCAACCTAAGGGTCATGCAGCATGGCCAATGTATAACTCTACATGTGAAACTTTACATCACACTGAGGTAGTATCTTTGTCAATGGTTATGAACTGGTCTTAGGATGAGTGTGGGAAATGTTTATCAGGATTATTTTTAAGAGAACAAACCAAAGCTATCTGTTCTTCCTAAAACAACAGCTGACGTATCGGAAATGAAATACAGGCGAGTACTACTTTTATACTGATGCTGGAACATAATGATTTATATATGAGAAGCTGCTGGTCATTGTAACTAATACAATAAAATTCAACTCCCCCCACCAAACAAAATTGTCAGGAAAAAAAAAAAAGGGAAATTAAAAGGAAAAAAATAAAACAACCAGATGTTGTAGAAAAGAAGCATATAGGGAAGTTCAGAGGTAATACCATTCCCAAGGGGTCCTTTCTATTTGGACATTTCCCCCTCTGTGTGGTGTTCGGAGGTATCACATGAATTCCTGCATCTTATATGTTAAACAACTTCTTATATTCTGATTTGTTCTCCTTTTGTCAATGCCTCAAGGCTTGCACGGAAAAAACAACATACTGTATAAGTACGATTCAAAGAGACAACATTTAGACATTCACTATTTTATGAGAAAGTTTCTGAAAAATTCTAATTAATATAGTACCTAATAGGCTTGCTTTTGATATAATCTGATGACTACTTTTCTAAATCTTACTGGAAAGGTTCAGCAATTGTATATCCATTAATGAGAGTATATATCACAAAAATGATTTTACAAGTAAATAATGGTGTACCAGAATTGACTTAAATTGTCTGATTGCATTGGATATTCACCTTCAGATAATTTCTCATGAAGCGGGAGAATCAAACTGAACATAATTTGGTAATGAAAGTAGTCGATAATTGAGCTAAGTAGCTTGAACTTGTCAGTCACCTGTGACCTCCTTCTAGTTACACTTCATTTAAACTTTGCCTAGTCAAGGGAGACTGGGAGAGCAGAGTTGCAGTGCAGCCCCGAGTGCATTCTGTCCTTATGCGGAGGATCCAGAAACCTATCTGATTTGTACAATAAATTCTGAGTTAATTAAGTAAACAGATTATGATGCTTGCTGGAAGAACTTACTTGAATTTGGTCATTTGTGGCTGCAGCAGGACCTGTTGCCAGCTTGGGGATTCTTGGAGCAACAGCCCCTTCCAAAAAGAAACTTCTCCCAAGTTGTGGATTGGAGCAACTTTAGCGGGACTCCTTCAAAGTTAGTGCATCTTTAAAACAAATACAAGACCTGAGTTTTTGAATCCTTCAGCACCCCCATTTATAAACAACCTTATTCAATAGGTGAGTACTCCTGACTGTCATTGCAATATATGTCACATACACAGGCCCTTCCCAGCCAGTCACTCATTTTGTGCAACTATCATAATGGAATTATGCTGAGCCCTGCCAAACTTTCACACTACTGCCAATGGGACTGGAACATCAGCTTGGAGATTGAGTGTTCAGGTCAACAAGGAGGGAAGGACTGGAGCAAAACTGTAATCTGGGTTAAGTGCAGAACCTCGCTTTAAAGCAGGATTATAGATTTTATAACCCACTGAGCCAAACCCAGCAACAAGCTATGTTTCTAAAGTCCCCCAGGAATAGGACACTGTCTGCCTTTGGCTGCACAGCAAAAGAGGGAGCTACTTCTCATGCACCTGGATGCTGGCAGGGCATAGGCCTGGTGGGTTGTAGTCAGTTTGATGGGTCACATGTTGTGCTGGCCTATTTTAAAAGGTGCTGCTGGGAATTTGCAACCAACCATGGCCAATAACTCTATTTTGGTTGTCTCTGTGGCTAGCTGCCAAGAGAGAGGAGGGAGAAGGAGGAGGACCCCAAAATTAATCACAAAACCACAAAAAAGGAGAACCCAGCCATTTAACTGAATACTAAAACTGAAAGACTAATTTCAAGACAAACATTGTTCTGAGCAAGAGTAGAATATATGCTCCATACAACAACAACAAGGGCCTGCAGCCTGGGCAAACGTATTCGATAGGAAATCCCAGACCTTCCTTTATAACACCAGGATCTAAGTAGCTTTGAACAATGAGTTCTTCAAGGCATATCTAGCAAGCTATCTTGTTGTCATAATTTGGATGGGGGGAGAGAGATGACAACTCCACAGTCTCAGAAATAAAATGAACAGATCTTTAGATGCTAAGAATTATATTCCTGAAATGTAAGGGCAGAGATTTTGATTACTACAACCTTGTCTGCACATGCCAAAAGGCTTGTTCCCCCCCCCCCCCCGCCCCAGCCGCATTCTGGTATCATCTTGTTTGGACAATGCACAGCCTAAAACCTAGTTCTACTTTGGGGATCTAGATGACATCCGGAACATCCGGAACCAGAACAAGGGCATAAGAAGGTTAACACAATTTTTTTTAAACTTACTTGTTGCTCCAGATCTTCTGGGAAGATCTAGAGACCTTCATTTCCATGCTGAAGTGGCTGTCTGCATGGCATCCTGCTGGGCAACCCAGCACCTCGGTTACCATCACAGGTTGCTCATTCTGAGATCAGAATGAAGTGCCCAGCATGCTGCTCATGGCAGTGGGATGCCCAAGCAGACAGCTGTCATGGTGTGGAAACAGAGGCCAAAGTAACAGGAGCTGGTTGGGGCAACTGTGGGGCCAGAATACTCTAGGCTGCCCTTGGAGTATCCTGGCCAGTGCAGATAAACCCCCAGGCTTGAATCCTGTGGTTTCTCTTAACAAGAGTAGATCCTGTAGGATTTACCTGGGGTCAGGTCCCCACTGAATAATGTATTCAATGGGCTTTCCCTGGTTGGGACTAACCAATAGGATTCTAGCCTGGGGGGTTATCTGCACTGGCCAGGATACTCCAGGGGCAGCCTAGAGTATTCTGGCCCCACATATGAATGTGAAAGCTTAAGTTCAAAGCACCTTGTAATGGAGTGGATGTGTATTTTCTAAACCTAGGATTTGAATCTTTCATATTCTTTTCACTGGCTTCACTGCACCAACATCAAATTTGGTACTTAAGCCACTATCCAAACATTTGATCAAGTATTAAATATTGTCAATATTTTAATTAATTTTGCAGCTCTGTTAAATATTTCAAAGCCTTCCAGAGGAAAGTTTCCAACGGCAGATGTAAGAAAGCTAAGACAACAGCAGTGGGTCAATAAAAGGAAAGAAAGCTAAACATCCTAAACTATTCACTCCTCTAAAGATTTATGCCCTCAGTTCCTTTGAGACTTGGAAAATGATACATGGCCCAATACTGGACTTGGGTCTCTTCCAGCTCCATCCTCACTCTCCAGCTTTGGCCAAGTCTCCACACAAAAGCAAAAGAAAGCTGAAATTTTGCCAGTTTCACCACCTAAAGTTTTTCTGATGCAAACCATGAAGACTTCTTGAGAAATTCAGGTTTCCTTACCTACATAGGAGCCTGTGGCTTCACAAAGGAAGGGGACATGCTGAATTCCAAGGAAACATTTTCTTTGAATTGCAAATGGACATTAAATTTCCTTGACTTTAAAAATGTACCAGAGACCACATGGTCAAAGGGGGAGGTGCCAGCCTGCAGATAGCCCTCCCTACCATCTGAACTAAGACCAGAAACAAAAAATGCAGTCCTATGACTAACATCTCCAATTTTTCTCTCTCCTGTTTGCCTGATGAAGAAGCCAGTATAAAGCTTGCAACATATAACTGTTCAGTTTGGTTGGCCCAATAAAAATATCATTGTTTGGATTGCCAAGATCAAGGTTTGCTTTTTGGTATGTATTATTTTTAAAAATATTTTCAAGCTGTGGATGGTTGAATCCATGAATGAAGAATCTGTGGGTGTACTTTATTCCAGAATAGTTTTGTAACCTTTTACTGGTTGATCAGCTTGCACATTCTGTCTCTGATAGAAGGATATCAAAGGTTTGAGTATGAAGAGCCCTGGAGTTGCAGAGGTTAAATGCTTGTACAGCAGCCATTCACTCACAAACCACAAGGTTGTGAGTTCGATCCCAGGCAGGGCTCCAGGGTCAACTCAGCCTTGCATCTTTCTGGGGGTCACTATAATGAGTACCCAGTTTGTTGGGGGCAATTAGCTTAGACATTGTAAACCGCTTAGGGAGTGCTTAAGTGCACCTTTAAGTGGTATAGAAATGTACATGCTATTGCTATGAAAACATTCTCTGCTCTGATATAAACGTCTACAATAACTGTTGCTCACTGCTTGAAAACTGTGGGTTTGGGGCATGCTCTGGCTGCAGATCTAAAACCTCTTAGAGTTTATATAACAAACCAAACAGGAGAAATAAACAATTGGAGATGTTAGTCTGAGGCTGCATGTTGTTTCAGTCCTTTGTAAAGATGTTATGATGGGGAGGATATCTTTTGCAGGCACAGCTCCTCCTCCTCCTGGTCATGCAGAAAGAGGGAGATTTTCAAAGTCCAGGAACTTTAAAGTCCATTTGCATCTCAACAGGGACCCCTCTTTTGCAATCCAATATGTCTCCATTCCAGTGAGGTCACAGGCCTCTTTATAGGCAGAGAACAATAGAGTCTCCATGTTTTGGCATCAGGAAAATCTCCCTATTGCTGCATGGCCAGAAGACAGAGAAGCTTGCCTGCAAAAGATATCCTCCCCATCATCCTGATGAAGAAGCCCACAGAGCTTCGAAAGCTTGCTTGCAACAAGTATATTGTGCATTTTGGTTGGCCAATAAAGGTATCCCTCTGATGGATTTTTGTTTGTATTTGTTAAATGCCAACACAGCTATCTCTGCATTTTTTATTTTTTTATTTATTTTTTGGAGTACCAGGGAGAAGGTAAAGATGAAGCAGATGACAATGGTGAAACCAGACATTCTCACAAGTACTGAACTTAAGAGTTAGAGGCCAACCTGACTATCTGTGCTGAGAAATAAACTAAATTGACTTCGGTAGGAATTTAACTGCACCCCCAAGAAAAATGTTCCTAAGACTGGCTGCACAGAGACACGTTAAACGTGTATCAGCCAGGAAACATATTCAGAGCTGTGTTGCATCATGTATTTTGTGCACAATTGTTGTTCAAATGAAGGTATCAAAGTTGTGTGAATTTTGGATGTTACTGTACTTAGTCAAATCACAGGTTATTTATTTATTTATTTCATTAGTTAGTTCAAAGGTTGATGGCTCACCTTTCTCCCACAGTGGGATTCAAGGTGAGTTACAATAATTCAAAAAGACAGAAGTAAAAACATGAATCACAAAAATTTTAAAAAATGTATTATATTTAATAATAATAATAATAATAATAATAATAAATAAGTTGAAAACACACAAGGTAGCTGGCTTTCTCCAGGACTCTTCACCAACCTGACAGTTTGGACTTTAGCACTTCATGATTCCTCTGTTGGTTAGCTGAGGATGATGGGAGTTGCAGTTCAAAGATGTAAACGGAGGAAGGATGCCTTGAGGTTTAAGAAGGGAAAGTGGGAATTCCACTCTGGGCCATATGCAAGTCAAGGCTGGCTATATATCCAAGTCAGGGCTGCTCCTAAGTTGGACAGCTCTGGTTTCACCTTTAAAGATGCCAAAGCATCAAAAGTCTATCCATTTCTTGCAGGGTCCAAGGCTGCTGGACGTCTGTGAAAGCAGGCAGAAGAAGTAGCAGCTCTGGGAAACTATACATCACAGTACTTAGAGATGTAAGCACAGGTCTCTTCTTCAGGGGGAAAATGCAGTATTTTATCCCACTTACTTAAAGCATCCATTTGTTAGAAGTACTGACTTCTGAGTAACAACCATTGGACTGAATCACTTATTTCTGGGGCTGCACCCATGCTGCAGAAACAATCCAGTTTGACACCACTTTTACTTCCATGGCTCAATGCTATGGAATTCTGGGAAGTAGAACTTACTTGTGGCGCCAGAGCTTCCCCCTCTTGCCCCCAAAAGATATTTTTTTCCCAAACTCTGATTTGTCTAATATTCTGATTGATTTCATTTTTATGCCGCCTTCCTCCCCAAAAGCGACTCAAGGCGGCTCACAAGAGAAGACATTCCAAATCCTTTCCAACAAGAAAGGGCTAATACAGCATAAAATGAACATAAAAGTTAAAAACTTTAATCATGATCTGGATTTCCAAGACGCCAGAAGTCCTGTTTCTGATTTCCCCAGTTTAGGTTCAAAACACACTGCAGAAATGACCCACTTTGAGACCGCTTGAACTGCCTTGGCTCAATGCTAGGGAATCCTGGGAACTGCAGGTTATTGTGGCCCCAGAGCTCTTTGACAGAGAAAACTCAGGGTCTCACCAAGCTACAATCCCCAGATCTGATCCCATCAGGGAGAAGAAGGAGTGTTGAGAGCAGGTTGGGGGTGCTTTGGTTGGCTAGGGGCCTGGAGGAGGGGGGCACCTTCTCTCCTCCCTACCCCAGCTCCCCATGGGGGCTTTGCCCCCATGGGGAGCTGGGGTGGGGAGGAGAGAAGGTGCCCCCCTCCTCCAGGCCCCTAGCCAACCAAAGGACCCCCAACCTGCTCTCAACTCTCCTTCTTCTCCCTGGTCAGGTCACCTTTAAAAACCTCCTTCCCTCCAAGCTTCTCGGCTGCTGATCCTCACAACTTTTGCTTCTGCCTCCGCACTGCGGGGACAATCCGCTTTGATGCCGCTTTCAAAGCGATGGCTGCGTCCGCCTTGCAGAAAGGATCGCTTTGTTGCGTCACAGTTCACGGGATTCCTTAAAGAAGGGTCCCGACCGGGTTCAACACTCCACCAAACTACAAATCCCTCCAGTGCCGCAGGATGGAGCCGTGGCAGTTAAAGCGGATTGTTTCCGCAGTGCGGATGGAGTCTAAACGTCCCACCAAACTACAACGCCTAGAATCCCGCAGCAAAGAGCAGGGGCAGTGGGGGGAAAAAAGAAGTGGTGTCAAACCGCATTAATGCTGCAGTGCGGACGCAAAACGAAAGGGCTTGCCTCCCAAGCGAGTCATTAACGCTTGATTTTGATTTATCACTGAACTGATGGCCGTGAGAGGTATGTTTTACTCCGAGGTAAATCCGATTCAAGTCATTGGGATTGGAGAGACTCCAAGAAACAGGAGCAGAAGAAGAAGAAGAGTTTCTGAGCTTTTTCAAAGGCAGCCTTCGCAGCGGCTAAGGAATCCCGTTTGCAGAAATTCCCGATTTTCGAAATCAGTGGCTTTTTTGGGGGCTGTTTTCTTGTTTCCATTTCAGTTAAAATAATATTTGATCCTCTGCCTCTTCAAAAGAAAATGCCTTAAAACGGGGGGGCAGTGCCTTGCAAGCCGCAAGCCTCGCCTGCCTTCTCTTCTAATAGTATCTACTACTCTTTTACTACCTTTTCTTTTCTTTTGTTCTCAGAAAAAAACACCCCATCAAGGAGCAATGCCATCCAGGAGAAGACAAAAACACAGAAAAGGGCCGATCGTCATAGAAAATAAAAAATAAAATAAAATATAAAACCATCATTGGGACGGAAGAAATCAATTCAGTTTGATGGCAGGAAAGAAAGTCCTTTGCGCACTCGCATTTCCTTCCTTATTTCTGAACAAATCAGGAAAAGGAAAAAAGGGAAAAAATTCCCCCGTTCTTTTATTTGTTCCCCTCCAAAAATTTTTTAAAAATTGCTATTTATTTGCTTTCCACAAAAAATATAAAATAAAATAAAATTCTAGTAAATGCCGCAAGCGGCTTTTCCATACATTTTTTGCACAAAGATTGTTCTCTCTCTTTTTTTCTGGGTTTCTTTTCTCTCTTCCATCTGGCTGTGTTTTTAAAAAAAAAAGAAGAAGAAAAAGAAGTAGTAAAAAAGAGAGAAGGAGGGAGGAGATGAAGAAGGGGGTCTTGCGATTTTATTTCCACCTCCTCCCCTCCATAATCTTCAACTGGTTTTTTTCAGATTAAATGCTGGAAAATGTTTGAAGCAGAAGAAGAGCTTTGCTCTCTTCCAAAGACCTTAAGATGCTGACAAGGCTGTCAAGGAGTCTAATTCTTGTATTTTATTTTATATCTTTATTTTTAAGCCATGGGACACTGTAGTGAGCTATTAATAATAATAATAATAATAATAATAATAATAATAATAATTTTCAAAAGTAAGGCACCTTCATTTTCTGTGCGCCTTCCTCATCAATATTGTTGACCCTCCTTTCTCTTTGCAGAGAAGGATTTGCAATGGAAATGATGCCTTTGTTTCAAAAGGGGGTGGTGGAAGGTGGGATATGTATATATATATATATATATATCCCTGCTTGAAAATTAAAAAAAAATTCCTCTGCTCTTCCCAAATATTCTTCATCAGCCAAAGACATTCAATAATAATAAAGATAAAAATCTTCTTCCTTCCTTAGGAGCATCTTTCCCCCCCAAGAAAAGGGCAGGTTGAGCGCCTTGGCTTTTGTTGTGTCTGCCTTTCTCTTGCAGCTTAGTCCCCCTGAAAAACCTCCTTCCACTCACCGGTCCTGCCTCCTAAAAGCAGACAAAATAACCCCTTTAAACTATAAATATTTAACTGTACCGGAGTTTATACGGTGGCCCGAGTGTCTCTTTAAACCCCAGTGATTTATGCCTTTCCATGTGCCTTGGAAAAAAAGAAAAGAAAAAAGAAACCCTTTTGCTTTCCAACCTGAGCAAAAAGACTCTTGGCTTTTTCTCTTTTTTTGCCCGCAGCATCTTCAGAGGCAGCAGGAGACAAAAACCTCCAGGTTCTTTCTTCAAATGGCCAGTTTGAGAAGGGAGCTTTCAAAATATTATATATATATAAACATTTCCTAGAAATCCTAGGTATTTTATATCTATATATAGATATATGCAAAAGCTAATTAATACACACAAGCAACACATGATGCTCATCATTCTCCTAAAGGCGACTTTTGCAATTCAGAGACAAACCCATTCGGCTTTGGTCGCACACAGATCCTTTAAAAGAAACAATCATCTCCTGGATCATTAAATGAGCAAAAAAACGACCTCTGGTCTGTCTTTATCATTTCAGGGAGATCTCAATGGTTAACACACATTTTTTTTTTCTTTCCAGGCGGCGGCTACATCCCCACTGGAGATTTAATCCGGGTCGGTCCCACTTTTAACTGCTTCCCCAACCAACTGCCATCCCCAGAATGCCGTGGCACTTAAAAGGGGGATCAACCCGGATTATTCCTCCAGTGTGGACGCAGCTGGGATTCCTAGCTTGTGGCGAATTAACCTCCCTCCCGTCAATTTCATTCATTGAGCCTCCTGAGTGGTTCAAACTCCTACAAACCCTAACTAAAGCCAAGACATCTTTTCTTTCCCCAGGAACTAGTTCCTCCTTGGAGCAGGCCATCACTTGAAGTGTAGGGTTTTTTCTTCCCTTGGCTTAGTGTGGCATTGGCAAAACCCTTCTTTTTCCCGTCAATTTCATTTCTTTCTTTCCTTTCTTTCCTTCCCTGAGAAAGCAGCCAAGAAGATCCTTCCCTTTTGCCTTCAAACCAAGCCAGACTCTTCTGGAGTTGCAAGGCTTTGGTTTCTAGGAAATGCTTAGGACTGCAGCCTTTTCTCTTTCCTTTTTCTTCTCCTCCTTCTTCCAGATCCCAGTGTGTTTCCTAACCGGGTGGCGCTTGCTTTCTTTGGGCTCAAGAAGTCTGACTCTTTTAGAACCAGCTTGGTCTAATACCCTGCTCTTCCATGGAAAACCCACTGGCTGATCTGGAGCAGGTCACACTCTCTCAGCCTCAGAGGAGGGCAAGTTGCCAAGAAAACCCCATCAGAGGCTCGCCTTAAGTCGGAAAGGACTTGAAGGCACACAACAAGAGGACCTGCCTAGGGCTGCATCCACACTGGAGGAATAACCCGGTTTGGCACCGCTTCAACTGCCCTGGCTCAAGGCTAGGGAATTCTGGGAGCTGGAGTTTGTTGTGGGCCCAGAGCGGAGCGGAGCTCCGCTCTGGGCCCCACAACATACTCCAGCTCCCAGAATTCCCTAGCCTTGAGCCAGGGCAGTTGAAGCGGTGCCAAACCGGGTTATTCCTCCAGTGTGGATGCAGCCTAAGAAAGAAAGAAAGAAAGAAAGAAAATGTCCCAAAAGGTCACACACTGTTTCCTTCTTTGGGCAGAAATTAGTCACCTTTCATTACCTCCTTTGCATTTAGAGGCATGCCTTTAAGAAAAATGTAACACAAACACACACACACACAAAAACTCTGCCACAACTCCCAAGGCTTGAAGCTGGACAAGAGTTTGCCTTGGTCTAGTCCTTTTAGGGGCTTTTGAGGAAGGGAAGGGGGGGGGGCCCTGGAGCCACAACAAGCTGCCCTTCCCAGAATTCCACAGCACGGAGCCATGGCAGATGAGATGCAGATGAAGTTGAGATATTCTGGGGAAAGGGGGAGGAAAGGGACGGTTTGCAGGGGAATATGATTGTGGATAATATAGTAACGTAATCACAGTGAGTAATAATCTGACAACAATGAATCTAATAATGTGAAAATAATAATAATAATAATAATAATAATAATACAGTAATAATACTGTGAGTGTGATGCCTTTTTGCACTGAGACCCTTTTTTTCCTGGTGTTCCTGGGCCAGCAGGGGGCGCTCTGGCGTTATGTCTGGCTTCTTAGCCAGCAGCAAGAAGTAAAGGCTTTTGGCACTAGTTTTTCCAGCCCTGGCTCTTGTAGTTTCCCTTAGCCTTGTAGTTTCCCTCTGTGGCACCCAAAAAGGAGAGGCACCCAAAGGCACATCAGCTGCTGCTCCCATGGGATGCTTTCCTTTCTTTCTTTTTCTCTTTCTTTCTTCCTTTCTTTTGCAGACATTATGCAACTGATTAAATCCAAGGAGAAATTGTCAACATGGGTTTTTTTTTTCTTTCCTTCTTCTTTTCTTTCCTCCCCTCCTTTTGCCTGTTAGTTCTGCTGAGCCAAGCAGGATTTTATTTTCCAGATCTAAGGTCCTGGAGCTATAATGCCTGAGATACATAGATATATATAGATATAGATATGTCTTTCCATTCCTCCTCCTCCTTCTCCTCCCCCTCCACTTAAAATTGGTCAAATGTTGACAACCTTTAAGCCAATCTAACCCTCAAGATTACTGATGGGAAACTAATGAGAAAATATCAGATCGTCCGGCCTGGGGGCTCCTCATTAAATCTCAGCTGATTGGAAAATAAAAAGAGAAGGGGTTTTTATTTTAAATAAAAAGGAGAGGAAAGAAAGAAAGGGAGGGAGCAATCTCGAAGATGAAGTTTAGCAGGAGTTTAACACCTCTCCATCCCTTCCTTCAACTATCTTCTTTCTCTTCCCTTCCCCTCTTTTGAATTTTTTCTTTAAAGAAAAGGGGCTGGTTGTCTTCCTCGGGAGCCCTTGCAGGAGGAATGCTCTCTCCTTTTTAAACTTTCCCCCCCAAAACTGCCTTTGCCCAGGAAATCTGAAGGCCTTTAAGGAGGGTGATTGAACTAATTAGAAAATGTAGATCGTTAAGGTCTAAGGGAAAGAGAGAGAGAGAGAGAGAGAGAAGGAGGGAGAGGGAGCGGTGTGTCCGTCATTTTAAAGGAGACAGGCCCCATTGAAGTGTGAAGAAATCGGCTCTAATTCAAAAAGGCAATCGGGCAGAAAAAGCCCTCAACGCTCCCCGGCTACTTAGGAGTCAGGAAAGGGCCGCGCCTGGGCTCTCTCTCTCTCTCTCTCTTTCTTTCTTTCTTTCTTTCTTTCTCTCTCTCTCTCTGGACCAGGAATGGCAAAAAACCACAGGCTCCTCCTGAGTTTCTCCTCCTTCTCCTATATCTCACAGCCTTCTCCTCCTTCGCCTTCTCCTCCTTCTCCTTCTCTTCCTTTTTCTCCTTTTGCTTCTCCATCTCCTCCATCTCTTCTTCCTCCTCCTTTTTCTCCTCCTTCACCTTCTTCTCCTTCTCCATCTTCTCCTCCTCCACCACCTTCACCTTTTCCTCCTCCTCCTCCATCTTCTTCTCCTCCTTCTCCTTCTTCATCTTCTTCTCCTTCTCCATCTCCTCCTCCTCCTTCTTCTCCTTCTCCTCCTTCTCCAATCACCATCTTCTTTCTCCTCCTTCACCTTCTTCTCCTTCTCCATCTCCTCCTCCTCCTCTCTCTCTCCTTCTCCTTCTCCTTTCTCCTGCCCCAGGGCCAGGGCCCACCTGGAGAGCAAGGGGTTGCCCAACTGGGTTGGGAAAATGTCGTGTTTGGGCAACCAGATCCAGAGGAAAAAAGGAGGAAAAGAACAAGGCTACAGGGAGAGAGGAGGACTCCGCTTTCCTCGTCCTTCTCTCCCTCTTGTCGCCTCAAATCGAAACAAAACAAGGCTAGACTCTTTCAAGAATAATAATAATAATAATAATAGTAAACAATTAAAGTTCCAGTTTGAAACCGGCTTGGCCAGCAAAAGGGGTCAAATTCATTTGTCTCGGTAGCCCTTTTTTCCCCCTAGGCACAGAAGAAGGAGAAGGAGAAGAGGAGGAGGAAGAAGAGGAGGAGGAGGATGAAAGAGAAACCCCTTTCTGGAAGAAAGGCATCATAAAAATGAAATAAACAAATATAAATAAGTAACCATCATAATCATCGTCTGTTTCTACTTTGTATTGTTTTTCCTCCTCCACCACCTCTTCTTCTTCTTCTTCTTCTTTTCCTCCTCCTCCTCCTTCCCTCTTTTTTGGGGAGTTTTGGGCCCAGCCAAAGAGGGTTGCAGTCAGAACTTGGACCTTCAAGAAAATGGGGAGGGAGGGGAAGGAACTTGAGGCTTGGCTCCAAAGCTGACTTCCTTGGGGAAAGGCCCTGAAAGCCACAGAGGAACTTCTGGAAAATGAAGAGCCCCCCAAGGAGCCTTGCGGCAGAAGGGCTGGAGGAGGAGGTGCATCTCGGGCAGCTGGACAGTGCCCAGCCCTGGCAGCCCAAGGGAGGTCCAAGCAGGTCACTTCTGCAGGGCAGGTGCAGCCTGTGCAATGGGGGGTTTGTAGGCCTTCCCAGTTAGAGAGCTCTGGTGCCACAGCAAACGAGAAATCCTAGGATTCCTTAGCACTGAGCCATGGCAGCTGAAGCAAAGTGGGTTATTTCTGCAGAGTAGGAGCAGAGAGAGAAGCAGCTGAGCAAGAGGGAAACATAGTTGTCAGGACCTAAGGAAGTTGGGGTGCTTCAGAAGTTCAGACCTGGCCTCCAAGACCATCTTCAATCTCGCTTTTTGATTTTGTTGTGTGCCTTCAAGTCCCTTTTGGCTTTTATGGCGACCTTATCCTGGAGTTTTCTTGGCAAGATTGGTCCAGAGGAAGTTTGCCATGGCCTTCCCTGAGGCTGAGAGAGTGTGACTTGCCCAAGGACACCCAGTTGGTTTCATAGGTGGGCTGGGAACCAAAGCCTGGTCTCCAAAGTGGCGGTCCAACACTCAAACCACTAGGCTAACCCTTATTCTCTTTTCTGGTGGCAAGAAGAAAGATGGGTGACGCCCTCGACTTCCTTCTCTTTCTCTCTGACCTCAAGGCTCTCTGTTGTCTGGCCTTTGAGTTGTGGGGCCCAGTGTACTTATCAGGAGTCCATCCACACTGGAGAAATAATCCGGTTTGACACCGCTTTAACAGCCATGGCTCAAGGCTATGGGATTCTGGGGAGGGTAGTTGGTTGTGGCACCAGAACAGGATCTTCAAGAGAAAAGGAGGAGGAGGAGGAGGGGAAAGTGAAGTTTTCCTACCAAGGCACTGGAAACCACCACCACCACAGGAACAAGGCTGCAACTGTTGAACAGACAGACAGGGCCACCTTGCAAACAAATACAGATTATCATTACTATTAATCTATTTCACAATTAATCTATTTCACACTATTTCACTATTATTATTCACTTATATTATTCACCTAAACAGGCTGAAATGCTCTTCTTTGGGCCCAGGGAAGATGGAAAGGGGGGGGGGAAGAAAGAGAGATTCTTCCCATCTGATCCTTTCTCTCTCTCTCTCTCCCCCCCCCCCTTTCCATCTTTTTGTACGATGAGCCCAGAGCAAAGAAGTTTTTGTTTGGTGGCTTTTCATTGATCAGTCACTCTGCGCTAATGTAATTATCCCCATCAATAGGAGGCTGGCCGGAGGAGCCCTCGGTGGGTGACAGTGATAAATGATCGCCCCAGAGGCTGCCTCTCTCTGGGCCACGAAGGCAGGCAGGCAGGCACCCAGTCGCCATAGAAACACCTGGAGCCCCTCTTCCCAGGAGGAGAACGCAACGGCACACACAACACACAACACACAACCACAGCCACAACAACCCACAACACATTAGATAGATAGATAGATAGATAGATAGATAGCTTGTAGGGGGAAGACTCCTGGCATACATCTTACAGCCTGTGCCTCCCAACTCCCCAAAATCTCCAAATACACACACACACACACACACACATGGACATTTTAGTGGGTTGGGAGCGTGTGAGCTGTCTCAAGTCACTAAAATCTCCAAAGTACTAACAGATAGATAGGGATTTTAGTGAGCTTGGAGGCAAAGCCTGCCAAGTTGTGTTATAGTCGTCCGTCTTTCCTTTTGTGCCTCCCCCAAAAATTACAAATGAATGCATATATATATATATATATATATATATGGAGATTTTAGTGAGTTGGTGTAAATTGTATTCTATTAATCCTCCCTCTCTTCTGTGCCCACCAAAACAGAAGCTACAAAGGAATGTCTTATCTCTCTCTCTCTCTCTCTCTCTCTGGAGGATGTTAGTGAGTTGGGAAGCAATGCCTGGGAGTTGTATTCCATGGGAATCCTCCGTCTCTTCTGTGCCTCGAAGTAGAACAACAAGAAGAAGCAGCTACAAATGAACAGACACACTTATACTCTATTACATTATATTATATACTCAAAGCCTCTTCCAGACAGAGAGACAGACACACAGGAAGGAAGGAAGGAAGGAAGGAAGGAAGGAAGGAAGGAGAAGGAAGGAAGTTTGTATAGAAGGAGGGAGGGAAGTTTGTAGATTAGAAGGAAGGAAGGAAGGAAGGAAGGAAGGAAGGAAGGGTCTATGTTCGAGAGTGAGCGAGAGAGGCCTTCTCCTTCCTTCCTTCCCAGTGGAGCCTCCTTCCTCCTCCTTCCTCCTCTTGGCCCACTAGTCCTCGGCGCCTCCCCTCCAGCCAGGAAAGCAGCGGGCGACGCTCTTGGCAAAGGGCTGGACCTCAACCTGGAATCATCATCATCATCATCATCATCATCATCATCATCTATTATTATTATTATTATTATTATTATTATTATTAATTATTATTTTACCACGACGAGGACTTGGGTATTTATTTCCTATGAGACAAAAAAAGAAGGAGAAGGAAGAACAACAACAACCACAAGAGCAACCACCACCACGACTATCCCCCCTTGTGATGCTCTGCGTGCTTTACTGAAGGCAGGAGGGAAATCCTCAGGCGAGGAGGGGCCAGGGCTTGCTGCTGGCGGGGCTGCCCAGAGGGAGGGAGGGAGGGAGGGAGGGGGGCTGTTTCTGGGGTGGTGCCTCCCTCCCTCCCAGTCCCTCCAGGAGCCCGAAAGGAAGGGAGGAGGAGGGGAGGATGGAGGGGGGCCAAGGGGGGGTGATCCATCATCCTGGCTCTGGCAGCAGCAGCAGGGCCCCTGCCCCAAGGCCCCTGCCCCCTGATCCCCCCCCGGGACTTCCCCTCCTCCTCCTCCGAGAGAGGGACCCAGATGATGAAGGGCACTGCCCCCTTCCTTCCTTCCCAATGGGGCCAGCAGGAGAGGGAAAAAGGCTCAAAGCTGACCCCCCCCAAAAGCCCCCCTGCTCTTCTTCTTCGGGCTGCCATCCCAGTAAAGAGCCTCCCTCCTCCTCGGGATGGAGAGGTCTTTCTTACTCAATGGAGGAAAGAGAGGGGGGGGGGGGTCAGGTCCTGCTCCACAGTCAACTCCCAAGTCAGAAAAGGAAGAAGAAGAGAGATTTTAACACACACCACACACATACACATACACATACACACCCACCCCTTTGCTCCTCCTTGGGAGACGTGGCAGCCGAGTGCAAGGCTAAGACTAAGGGCCCCCTTCTCTTCCTCACATGCCACCAAAAGAGACCACCAGCCCCTTTCCTGAGTCAGGGGTCCCCAAACTGGGCCCTTGAAGGGACAAGAATGGTTTTTATTATTATTAGGTCGATATTGTTTGTTGAGGGAGAGGTTTATTTTGGATTGGATTGGATTGGATGTATTACCAGGGTTGCAAGCTGCCTAGATCCACTTGGAATGGCAGGGTTAACATACAACAACAACAACAACAACAACAATTGTTGTTGTTGTTGTTGTTGTTAATTTATTTTGGACTTCACCTCCCAGAAGCCTCAGCCACGTTGGCCAATGTCCCCAATCCCTTAAAGAGCACAGTTTGGGGACCCCTTTCCTAAGGCAACCACCAGATATACAGCCTCTAGTGCTAAGGGGAAATGATGGGGAGACATGTCCCATTTTTGCAAAGGGATGCCCCCTCCAATGCTTTCCCTTTTCTGGACCACAATTTAAATCAATCAAGAGAGGAGCGCTTTCTGTGCTCCAGTCCTAACAGCATTCACAAATAATTCCAGAAGCTCCAAAGAAATCTTGACTACACACATGGGAAGCCAAGCCCCACAGTGCTCAGAAAAGAAATCCAGGTCCACTCTGTGAACTTGATGGGAAAGTTGCTTTCTACACACAACTCCCTCTGACTGCCTGCCACAACCAACCAACCAAACCAACAAACCTGTCTCTTCTTCTAGTATTAGGAGTCTGTATAGGGCAGCCAAACTCAGCACGAGTGGCCTGTTCTCCTTGTCACCACCCCCGCCATCCATCCTTAAGAAGAAACAGATCTTTCTCAAACCATTTTTTTTGATTTGCTCAGATTCTTCCTCCATTTGTTCAGGAAAATGGAAATTTTGGTTCCCCCCCCCCCCACCCCCTATAAACAAGAGGTGTTTTGCTATTACCCTTCGTTTCCCAGAACATAAGCAATTTTAGTCAGACTACAGTATTTCCTTTAACACTATGCCGCTGTCAAAACACTATTCCCGTTTTCTTTCACTTTTGACAGCTGAACATTTCTTAAATACACCCAAATCGGAACCCTCTATACTAAACAGTAAACCTCAGATTGGAGCAATCTCCTCTCACATGAGATTGCAGCTAGGATTCCAGCAATGCACTGAGCCATCATAGGAAGAATTTGGTTCATTACAGAAAGAGCCATCTAGCAGTCAATCAGTTGCTGGAGGTCAGAGTGTGCCAAAAGTTTGATTTAAAATGCTACCAGTTTTGTTTCAATATGTTTGTTGAGATACAAGCACTCCCACAAACAATGCTATGTTTGGGAGGTTTCTTTCACAAGAAACCGGGAATCTGGATAGTTAGACTGGAATAAAATTGGACACCGAATGTGGAACCTCGCTCCCTTCCAATGCAGACAAAATGACTACAATCCAGCAGCACTTTTGCCAACTAACTTTAACATATTCCTACACCACTTTCTCCCTTCTGTTACAGGCTGGGCACCTGTCTGGGGATGAAACATTGTTTGCAGCTCAGACTGTTAGAAATATGGAAGGTTAAAGTGAACACTTTTGCCAATACACTTGGAATAAGGGGGGAATGCACAACTGTCCTGAAATGCCGTGCTATGCCCCAATTCAGACGGACACCAAAACACCTTCCCTATCTCACCCCTCCCTCCTTCTTAGTGACCTCAGAAAATGTTTGCCTTACTCTTCTACAAACTAAGATGCAGGAGTGACCCTGTATTTCGTTTCCATAATGACCCCCAAAATGGTTTTGTTTTTCTACAAAGTAGGATGCAAAGTAGAACAATCGACAAATATTAAATAGAGCAAAATTCCTTAGCAGATGCACAACAAGCTCATCTCCACTGACATCTATGGAAGTCTTGCTATTATGTTTAATTTGACGTGACTTGCTCCCATGAGCAATGCTTATCCTACAAATAACTTTAGGTAAAGGGGGTTGAACCATGATTTGCCCATCACTAAACACCTGACATGCAACTCTAGCAGGTATACTCTACCCCTGGTGCGTACGGAAGAGAAGTTTCAATTTGCCTGTTCTGCAGCATGGAGAAACCATGCAGTCAAGCCACAGCATTCTGTCTCACTGAGTTCAGGTGGTATCACTGAGTGCAGTGATAATCATCCCTCCTGAAAATGTATTCAGGACTGCTCCACTTGTATCTCCCAACAGTTGTAAGAAAAGCAGAGACCAGGCTTGGATGAATGTGGGCCAGTCCACATGAGTGTCAAGGCCTAGTGAGTGTATGGGGCTCTGTTCAGAAGTTCATTAAGCCACGAGTGTCAGAGACCTTTCCCCCTCCCTGCATACAGGCCTTCCCTTGAACTGTGATTAAACTAGAAAGTGTGGAATTAACCTGAGTCCTGTCTGGGCATTATAGAGCTGGTACTAGCAACCCCCTAGGAAGAAACTTGCCAAGAAAGCCATGTGATAGGGTTGCCTTAGGGTTGCCATAAGTTGAAAATGACTTGAAGGCAAACGATAGCACACACCACTGTAAATATCAGGGTATGGAGCTTGCTAGTCCTGCCCTCCTCCTCCTTACACTTATCTTTTGCTCTCCTCAGATGGAGAGTGGCTTTCTGAAGAATGTCCTGTAAACAAGGATGCTCTCCCCACTACCTAAACCCTTGGAGAATCCATGGATATATACTCTCTTCTTGCTTTCCATATAAAGAAAGGCCCAGGGTCAGTCTGAGCCTCCTCTTCATTGCTTTATTTCAAAATGCTTGACCAGCATTCTTGCTTCATCCATATTGGGAATTTAAACTGCATGTAGTTAATAATAATGATGAGGATAATAAATGTTTATTTCTAACCCGCCCCTCTGAACAAGGAATCGGGGCAGGGTACAACAAGTTAAAAAGCAAGTACAATTAAAAAGTTACAACCCGATCCCTACCTCCCACCCCTTAAAATGAAATTAAACTAAC
Source organism: Urosaurus nigricauda (assembly GCA_034509955.1). Lineage (NCBI taxonomy): Eukaryota > Metazoa > Chordata > Lepidosauria > Squamata > Phrynosomatidae > Urosaurus > Urosaurus nigricauda. The sequence continues at coordinate 55,450,256 of JAOEGL010000001.1, forward strand.
ACAGAATTAAAATAAATAGCAACAAAACAATACAATGTATTAAAATCACCATTCTTGGGCAACCTGAAGCTGGCATTTGATGTGTGCCTGGGAGAGCTGGATAGGTGTCATTGGAAACTGGGAGAGATTAGCCATCATCCAGAAAGGCCTGCTGGAAGAGATGCATCTTTGCAGCTTTTAAAAAGCCGTCCAGGGTCATAATAAGACGCATCTTAGTTAAAGCTTCAGAAGAAGTCTCTGTGATAAACTAACCTCAAACTGTGATTTAATATCTTCTTCTGATGTTTGCTAGACTGGGTGAAACTGAAAACTATTCTTAAGCAAGACACTTTCTGGTTTTATGTTTTTCATGCAGTGAAGGGAGGGATGAAGGACATCCATGTGCAGGCAAAAGGCTCATGTATATCTTCTTGACTTAACAGGCAGAGCCATGATGATCTGGATATGACCACTGTGACCCACTAGAAATAATAACAGAAATAATTTTTTACTTACCATCAGTAATGGATGTATTAAAACTCAGCACTCCCGCTCTTCTTTTTATTTCCAGTTTTGTTGTAAAGCACATCTTATTCAGTCATACAGAACAATTATTTATGAGTTTGCTGTGTTGGATCTAAACTTAGCCATACTTACAGTACATACTTATTGAATCCCATTGTGGGAAAAAGGAGGGATATAAATATTTGAAATTAATTAATTAATTAATTAATTCGAATGGGTCTGTTCTAAGTATGAACAAATCAGGATGAATCTCTTTCTTTTTCAAACTAGTTTGCACTCTGAATGTATAATTCTTCTTTTTGTATAATAATTTTATTTCTTTCTAGATTAATGGAAATTTCTTAAGTAGGGGAGAATTAACATATTTTGTTTGGGTTGTATTCCGATTCAGTGCTAACCAATAAAATTAAAACCCATTTAAGTATCACAATATTGACTATCATTTATCTATGGCTCTAATCATATGCTCACTTGCTTTGGAGTAAAACCTACTGAATCCCATGCAATGTACATTTGAGTAAACATGCATAGGGTAGATATGAATATAAATATGCACTGTACTGTGAATATTGTAAATCTATTCCTATCAGCTTTAAGATGGATTTTTTATAGTACTCTGGTAAAAATCACAGGAACTCACATTAAATGAAACAGAGCACTGAGATGGTAGTTTGTAATTGATAAAGCAGCAGTAAGGTGTGTTACTGATCTACTCCTAATATTAACAGCTCCATTCCACAGACAAGTTGTGCTTTAAAGTCAGTAGTGTATTTGTTCAACTAAAGCCTAGGGCATAGCATTGGAATAAATTGAAATAAATATTCATACACTTCCTTTTACTACTTACGCACAAGCACTCACACATTTTTTTTTAAGCTTCAGACATAAAGATTATACATGTCTAACATTCTGATTCCATGTTTAGGCATTTATAACTGCACATGATACAAAACGTTATTAATCCTGGATGCTTTTTGTCTGGATTTTTGTTGGTACAAGTTTATATTGCTCCTCCCCAGGATTCTTTTTTGTCTGATCAAGATTAAAAACACAAAGTCCTAACAAAAAATCAAAAATGAAATATTTATTACCGCATTTTGTGACTTAACACCTTTTTTTTTAAAACATAACGTCACAGTCCTCATACAAGTATTTTAATGTAAATTTTGACAAAGCTTAAAGGTAACAGCATTTTTTTCTAGTGAGGAACACGTGCTGAGAAAGGAAGAATTCATGGACATACAATACCAATTCCACAGCAGATCTGATACTAGCAAAAACATTCTTTTTTTCAATTGAGGTAAACACATAGAATATCTAACATGAAACAATTAATAGACCGAACTCTGTACGAAGTTTGTTACAGTATTCTCTTGCTTTATCCCAAGCTCTGAGTTCATGATAAAAGTTCTAGGTTTGGTGCAAAGACCATTAATATCTTCTTTTGTTGAGGAAAGCTGCCCAACCTTCAGATCTGTCCTGTCCCAAGCCAAGGCTCAGAACTACTGGAAGAAGCTCCTGCTTTGTCTTTTTAAATCGTCACCTGCAAGCTCTTTAAAAAAAAGAGTCCAAAAGTATCTTGGGCTTATGAAGCACAAACTATAAAGATCTGTTTGAAACTAAAGGACACATTTATGAAGGAACAAAACCAGGGGATGGCAAGGCCTTCTTCCAACTGTCTTCTGAGTGATGAGAGACCCAGCAAGACTTCATCTTCACCTCCAAGGTAGTTCTTTTCTTGTTGGCCAAAACAGGTCTGAAACATACTGTTGTCTTTCATGGATAGTGACTTCACTGTTGAACCAAAACAGTCATTCTTTTGGGAACAACACACATAGTGTGGAAAACAAGGATTTTTTTTCTCCTTCTAAAACTATTTGAGGCAACATAACGGAGTGATCAACAGAAATATACAAGTTAACTTAGTTCCTATGTTTATATACTACAGTAGTTATAACTCTTGGAGTCTTTTCCCCCCCAGAGGATCTTTACATGGACATAGATTGTTTTCAGTGAGCCCATGATTTCACATTTATGTTCTTGTTTCCATTGGTCCTCTGTTGTTGATGAAAAATGATAAAAGTAAAAAATAATCACAGCTGTCTGGAATTGTGTATTAAGTGTCAACAT
>JAOEGL010000001.1:55457889-55525389 GCA_034509955.1 Urosaurus nigricauda
CTGCTACTTGGCCCATTATAGGTTTGAAATTATATAATTTTTTTAAAAAATGGTGGGAAAACATGTAAGCAAAATTTTGATGGTAACATATTTGGTGCAGGGTAACAGAAAGTATTAACATTTAAATATTTTTGCCTGCATTTGTAGCATGCCAGGCAGTAGTAGCATATTGTGAATAGTCACAGCAAATGAATGGATACAATGAGTTTTACAGCTAGCCTTACAGCAGTGAAAGCAATGCATGCACCAAGAAGTTGTGGGTAGCAAGAAAATGAGATTGTCCTGCTGATTGGATGTAGAAAAGCAATGAGCAATTCAAGTGCTCCCAGTCAAACAAACTGCTTGTGGCACTAGTACTTGTACCCAATTACCAATTCAGAGAGAATTTTTTTTTTTTTTTTTTAAAAAGCAGTTTTGGGAGAGTCAGGGTGGGAAATCTCCAATTAGCACCAATTAGTGAAGTTGCTTCCTATAGCAGAATTCTGGGGACATAAGAAAAAAATCTCCCAGAATGCCTATTGGAAGCATTTATTTACCAGGTGGAGGGACTCCTTAAGAATAACTTGATGAGGATTTGTGCCTGTGGGATTTGAATACAAATACTCCGTGAAACTTGCCTGCTCGATTTGACTGGTCAATCATAGGCTGTACTATTCTTCTTCTGGCATTAATAAACCTGAAACAGAACACAAAGTATAGAAATCTGTTTGTCAGCTCAGAGCTGTACTTTTTTTAAAAAAACTTTCTTTCATTAGATTCTGCCCCCCCTTTTTTTTTTAACGTTGGCAGAGCTGCAGTTCAGGGAGGGGGAAAAAATTGAATAAGGAAAGAAAAAAGAGGACAACTACACATAATGCACCAGTTAAGAAAGTTATTTACTAGGAGATAGTGAACTGCAAGTAAAAATATGCACAATAAAACAGTTGACTGTTGGCGGGTGGGGGGGGGGGAGGAGGAACATTACCAAACTGGTAAAAAGTTCCACAGCAGGCTTTCTTATTTATTTATTTCCATGCCTCACAATTCAGCGGCCATTGCAGCTCTCCATAAATGAGGTCCAGGCTTTGCTATTCTGTGCTTTCCCAAGGTATTGTTAGGTCAGCAAAGCCATCAATTAAGCTGTCTGAAGTTTTATCACTAGCACAGCAGCAATAAGTGCTGGCCCAGAAAGAACTCCTGCTCTTCTGCAACTCCTGCAGTTTAAGCCTGTAAAGTCAAGGGTCACTTGGGGGTCAGTGCCAGCTGGGGGCGACCTTTTCAACCACGAGTGGGACACCAGGGCAGAGAGCACAAGGCAACTTCCAGCCATAAACCGGGGCACCTTTCAACTTGATAGAAAGAGGGGAATTGCAGGTACATGTGTTTAATATTAGCCCCCAAAATAGCTTCTTCTCCCATCAAGTACCAAAACTAAAGCAGAGTCCGGGTAATCTGAACATTAGGCAAAGCCCATTATTTGGCAGGGAAAGCCTGGGTTTAATTTTGTGGGTAATCCAAAAATAAATGCTTGCATATTTCCCCATTAAGTTAATACATAACAACCCACATCAGATGATCTTGTTCAAACTATCCCCAGTAAAATGATTTTTTTTAAAACAAAAAACAAAAACAAAAACCCAACAACATTATTTCAATTGTACGGCTTAGTTCAAGTTCTTTTCTGTGATTCATGAGGCATGCTGGATTTCTTCTGTCTGTGTGTTCAACCTGAGTGTGTTTTAGAACGCTTCAGTAACTGTTTTAAGGTTTTATGTAAAATGTTGCAATTTAGGCTCCAGCCAAACAACCCTTCAGAAATATTATTTTAAAAGGTGAAGAATTAATCCCATTCTGGTCTATCAAACATGTTTGTAGTCCAAAATAATCTATTTGTACTGTGTACTGATTCAAGCTCTAATTCAGTTCACACTGAATAGACATTTCTGTAAGCTATAGAAAAGGCCAATAGATTTACTAGATTGTTTAGTAAAGCTGTGGTACCCAGTTTTGGGGCTCCAGACGTAATCACTGCATTTCTTTCAGAAAGTTTTAAATCCAGTTTAAATCAAGACAAATTTCTGTCCTGCAAGACAAAGGTGCTTTCCAGTAACTGCCACACTGACCAAACAGGGACTGACCCCAGCCTTCTGCAGCCAGCATGTCTTTTATCAGCTGAAGTTAACGCCAAAAGAGATTAGCCGAAAAGCCTGATAAGACTGTTTTCTCTTCAATGAGCTTCTAATGGTGTATGCAGATGGCAGGGTTTAAAGAAGGAAACAAGCACATACTGTACTTGGGCTGGTAACACACAACAGATTCTCCTACACTTTGAGCCTTGCTGACCCTTGCTTTCTTCAACCTAGCCACTCATAAGGTAAATTAAATTGCTTTTTCAGTTTTTATTTCAGCTCCAACCACTTTTTATTATTTACATCTGGTGGTCCCCTTATTTATGTCTCTTTCCACTTCCTTACAACACTCCTTTACTCAGAGGACTGCAATGCATTATGGTTCTTCATTCTCAGCAGGAGAACACTACACTGTCTTCAAACAAATAATTAAGGGGAAGGTTAAAGGGGTTCACCTAAAGGTCATATCTTTAGAAACTGGTCAGAATGTATACATTAATTTAAAAGGGGGGGGGGGGGGAAGGAGGCATCCTCTCAAGTTTTTTTTTTTAAAGGGAGTTTATGCAACACTCAGACAATTCATAATCCTTTGGCCAAAAGGACACAAAACTGCTTTTAGGAACATAATTAAAAAAACACACTCTATGGCTAGTTCTAGTAAATCAACACATTGTCAGAACAGAAACTTTAGGGGGACGATTTGAAAGTTCACTGAATGTTTGTACATTCTTGGTACATAGAATTTTGTGTGAGTGCATTAATCTTTAGAGAACTACTATAAGAGATGTTTGATTCAACTGATCCAACAGATTGTTTGTGAGAAAACATTGGAAGACGTAGGTTAGTGATTCCCAAATCTGAGAGATCCCTTGCAGTGGGCAAGATTGTATGAAAGGAGGACACAAAATTCCAGGGAAGAAAATGTAGAACAAGAGGTAAATCTCATCAAACAGGAGAATTTTTCATATTGTAACCTGGTACACCAAACACAGAATTTTTCAAGAGACAGGGAGCACATAGAAGAGTGTGGGAACAACTGCTTCTCTTTTGGCTGGTTGGCTCTAGGATAAAGAATGTATTCTGCTTTACATCTCTTATAATGCCAGTGTGGGAAGAATTCCCCATTTCATTATTCTTAGGTATATCACAGCACTACTGTGAACCCTTGCAATTATATCCTGCCTTTCCTCCAGTGAGCTCATGGTGGTGCACATGTCTCTCCTCTACTTTATCCTTACAATAACTCTGTGAGGTAGATTGGGCCAATGAATTGCATAGTTCAGTGAGATCTAGAACCAGGATCTCCCACCATGCTGGACAGGTCCTGCCTCAGGGATGTAGAGTGGATGCAGTGCTCTTATAGCTGGGCAAGGGAGGGAGGTGATCAAGCAATGCTAACTGTGGCTTGTTCCTGCTGCGGCTTTCAGAAAGAGAAACTACATCATTCTCCTGGATGGAGGATGAACTCATTATTCTTCCTACTGCAGCTGTGAAGGGACCTATTCTTTGGTCCTTAGGTGCTTCCTTCCTTCCCTCCCTCCCTGCCTTTTCCCCAGCATTAAAAGGCCATAACAGTGCCAAGTTGCCTGTAGATGGTATGCAAGGGGCTAATGAATAGCCCCTTGCATTGTGTCCAAAGCAAGTCACATGCATTGCCAGTAGAACTCCTGTCCCTAGCTACTGCAGCAACAACACACTAGCCTTTTCAGCATTTTCAAAGGTCTGTAAGCTTACGTTGCAAAGAAATGATTGTTAGGTTGTGAGGGTTTGCAAAGTAGCATTATTATTATCATCTCACATTTTTCCTAGTTTGGTATTCAAAATTGCTTACAACTGCTTACAATTAAAAAACGCATAGTTAAAAATTCACAAAATACAAAAGTTAAAAAGAGATTAAATGATTAAAAAAAACACAGATTTAAACACACACCATTAAACACACACAGAGACAAGCGAGCATTATTTTCAGAAAAATGAGAACCAAGAGGTTTTAAAAACACCACCCTGAGTGAGTTTAAGCGGACAATCTAAAATGTAGTTAAGTTGGGCAGTTTTTCTGTTTAGCTAGCTAATCAAAATCAGTTAAGTTATGAATTAAGTTGGATATTTGCTATCACCTGCGTCCCAAGCCAGCAACAGTTTAAACTACTCTAGAATGCTTCTTATTTGAAAAACTTGACAATGATGAGACAATCAAAAATGAAGCAAGAGATAGTGCAGGAATATGAGACTCTCAAATGAGAAGGTACTCCACCAGTCACTGGGGAAGGATCAAGGATAAGTACAAGTAACATTGTGTCTAATGACACAACTTGAACTCAAGCTGAAAGGGCATTCAGCTGCTGCTGACAGGCTCAGAGGTGAAAGGAAAATCTAAAGCTGTACAATACATATAACTGGAACACAGAATATGTGAAGCATGAATAAGGAGAAGCTAGAATTCATAAAACAAGAAATGGAATATGTAACATAATATTTGGTATGAATAAACTAAAGTAGACAGGAATGTGACATTTTCAAACTGATAATTACTTAGAATTTTACTAAGGAAATGAAAATCTATGAAGGGGGCATTAATAGTGACATGGGAAGTAGCAAAAGCAGTCAGGGAATATAATGCAAAGTCTGACAAGAAAACCTATCAGTATATATCAGTCAGTTTTATAATAATGTGGCCAATGTTATATCTGGCATTAATTGAAGGCTTTTATGCAAGAACTGAAATATAGGTTCCAAAAAAGTTCTTAGAAACCAAAGTGGAGTTAGTATGTCAAGCTCTTTGCCAACAAGAAATAGTTAAAAAAAACCCCACTCCTCTACAAGAGAAGGGTGCCTCATCCCATTTCCTACAATATCTGGGAAAACATGCTTTTTCTACTTTTTATTAAAATCTGAAACAAGACCAACAAGTATATTGTTCATAAGACTTCAAAGACATATTATTGTCCACCAATATCATAGAGACTATTCAGCAACTTAGAAGTGAAATTTTCTGAATTCCTTTTCCATTGTCTTCTGAGTTTTCATTCAGTTAGAACCTTTGGAGATTTTTTCTTAGAACTAAAAATAAAGCAGTTTATGAAAAAGGGGGAAGGAAAAGGATTATTTTTTGTACTTGAACAGTAGTGTGTGAAAATGGTGATAATTCATTCACAATATGTAGGAAATATTATTCCTCAGGTTTTGTTCCAGCTCACTGTATGGCACTGACATTTTCAGTAGAGGGCTGGCATGCTTTAAGCATGCAAAACAAATCCAAATTTGTTCAGTTTTAATTGAAAAAAAATAATAATATTTGTCCAAATGACATTTCAGAATTTAGAATGTACATATGACATGGGCCTTGCTGAGAAATTTAATCATTTTCAAATTGATCAATTTAAATAGAATCAATTTTTTAATTAACAAGTCTACTTATTTTTTTTTTATCAAACCACTTAAACATAAAATATGGTATGGTCATGGTTTGTAAGAAAAGTAATTCTAAGCATCACAAACCATCTATGGAGGGAAAATCCACCTTCCTTTGGATATATACATTCATTCCAGGTAGAAATGCTCTTGCCCACTCCACATGTGATGAAAGCCCCAAGAAGATACCAGTATAAACATAAGCTACTTATCTCACTTCTTTGCTTATAAACACAGATTCCCTTACTTAAGTAAATCAAGTTTATTGTAGGGCTACAATTCTATGCACAACTACAAGGGAATACAGCCTACTAGGATTCATTCCTCAGTAAAGATGCATGGAAATGCATTTTAAATGGATGAGGAAGCAGAATACAGACAACATCAGATGTGGATATCATACATGGATCTTCCAGATGCGAATGTATGATTGCATTCTAGGGCAGTGAAAAATATCCCTGCTCTCTTTTCTCTCCAGCCATAGATGTGGCTTAAAGCCACAGGATCACACATTTTATGCTACTAGATGACTGATTTGCATGTTCAGAATATTCGATAAGTGCACATCTTCCTATATTCAAAATATATCTTGAATACATTTCATGTGGCCAACATTATTTAAATGGTTTTACTAAATACACAGTTCAAATTATGGCAGGGATCAAGGAAGTATATCTCACAAGCTATGGTAAGAATTGTTGAGGACATTCTATACTTCATAAGCACTTTATTTCCAATCAGGGTCAAGGCAGTAAGGGTAAACAGGGTGTTAATCAGAAACATGATAAGACAGTTGTTGATACTGAAGCGCTTGATACTGAAAGGATAGAATTCCAGCATGAAAGACAAAATCATGCATAGCAAAGAAAACACAAATATCTTGCAAAGAAACACAAGAAATTCTTCATGCCCGTAAAAGCATGCAAGATGCAATAACGTTGTAAGTCTATTTCAGCAACTTGCTCCGTCTCCATTCTTGTAATTTTGCAGCAAAATTGCAGGGCCAAAACATGACAGAAGGAGGGAACGCTCCACTCTACCAAGCCACAAGGATCAAGGGGGACTGATCCCAGGCTGCAATCCCATCATAATGAAGGATTACTTGTATAATATCTGTGCTTCAGAATATCTATAGAAACATATTTTCCTGCTTTTATGTACCTGTTGCTTTAGTGAGTTTTCCAGCTCAACAAAAAACAACTTTAGAGCTGTAACTAACATTACTAGCCCAAGCCCTTTTCTAGAATAGAGAGAATATGCTGTTTAGGCAATTAAACTAATAATATGAGACACAGAGACAATTGTGGATCCCTATGAGACATGCTCTTTCTAGAATTACCAGCACCATAGTTTATTTTGTAGAGTTAGGAGGAGGGCAGTTGATGGAAGTCAAAACATCCCAGTAATCAGGTAGATTGATCCCAAGGAGAGTACAGTCAGTATTTCTGGCAAAATATTTATACCATCAATTTTTTCAGGAAGTTGCTTGAAGTTATGTTTTAGAAAGGAGGCATGATAGGTATGATAGGCATGATAGAATGGAAGCATGATAGGCAAGATCCAATATGGGCCATGCTGAAATTTTTAGAAAGGTAGATAAAAACTTTGTTTCATAGTTCATGGACATTTTATGCATGTTATGATATTATAGTGTTTGAATGGGCATGGCCCTGGCTCAATTTTTTGTACTGAGATAAAAATGATGCTACTTGGGCTCTATGAAGCAATCTTTCCATGTCATCCATTTCACCATTTTTAGAACACTATCATGTTTATATTTTTCTGTGTGTATACGCACCCACATACTGTGAACACAAATGGCATGCCAAATATTGAAAATGTGACTGGAATTAACATTCCAGTTCAAAAACAGGATTTTTGAATTTTAAGTTTTGAAATTCTATCAATAACAGCAAAAAGTGGGAATAATGTTTCCTGTTAAGAGCTTATTTCTGCTGCCCCTCCCATTCATCTCTATTATACTGTCTATTTGTGTTCACTCATAACACCAGATCAAGTGGTTCCCAGTGACCTTTGCCAATATATATACTAGAAAGCCATGAGATGGAGCCAAACTATATTGTAATCGCTGGAGACAGACGAGGGTATTCTTGTTGAGCAGCACAGCCCAATGCATATTTATTTGGAAGTAAATGCTACTGTTCAGTGGGATTTAATTCCAAGGAAATATGCAATAGATTGCATCCTTAGTATCTGGGAGTTATCAGGAGCAAATATGATGGCAAAGACAATATTTACATAAATTTAAAAACACCTTAAGAAAAACCTGAATCATAACCTATCTATTTATGACATGTTTTGAAATCCTGATAACTACTTAACTTTATAAGCAATTGTAATTTCTCATTTTTTCCTATTTAAAATATAACATATGAGTAATCCTTATGTTTACTCATAAGTAAGCCTCAGTAAGCTCAGTATTGCTTACTCCCTCAAAAATGATTTAAACTTCTATTTTAAGATAGCTTTATGCTTGAATGATATCAGCCAGTCCATTTTGCATAAAAGTGTAATAGATAATGGAGTAATTTGTTATCCAGGATTATAAATATACTATGAATCTCAACAGTGAATAAATAACCAGCTACAGAAATAAATACAGCTACTAATATGAAGAGTAATAAAAATTGCAGCTACAAAGACACTGATTTTCATTATAAGCTTTCAAAAAATATTTTTTAACTCATGCAGAAATTTATTTATTTTTATTTTCCCTGAAATGTGGATGGCAATAAAAACTATTCTGTGAATGTAATCACATCTGATGTCACATAACAAAACATCTCAGCAGGTCATGATTTTGAAAGTAATGTCTGCTGCCTTTCTATAATACCATAAGATTATTCATATGCAATTATTTATCTTACAGCACAAGAGATCTTTCATAGGTACTTGAAAGCAAGGGAGGAGACAAACAGACAGACTTCCTTAGCTATTCATATCTTTTAAGATAAAATGCTAAGTCAATAGACATAAGTTGTAGTATATTGCCTCATCTTGCACTTGATTTATTGCAGATGGGAATCAACTAGAAAATGAATTACTTTGAAAGTTTTATTGCTGATGTTAAAATTCCAGGTCTGTATACATACATTTTATAGATTTACTAAGTACATTTTTTTTTGTAAATTTGATTGAGTTTATGTACACTAGAATAACCAGTCTATGCATACAACTGAAACTTTTTAGATTGTTCTTTTAAAAAAACAACAACAACCACTCAACCTTTGTTGTTGTTCTCACACTTTTTGATTTATTTAGATAAATTATTATCAGTTACTTCAACCAGTCATATTAGGTTTTTGACTGTTCTATACAGATAATTAATAGTCATTCATTTGTGAGGCTGATATCAATTTGCTTTTTGATCCTTATGGCACTGATGAAATTTACATCTTATCTAGTATAAATTAAACTTACTAATACTTTTTCCAAATGTAGATGTGTAAAAATAACCTGCTAGAAACATGTGAGGAGATCAATGTGTACTTACATGTCCTATACTATGGGTATCTCTGATTAGCTTGTCATCTACCTTGAAGAAGATGTAGCTTGATTCTCCTATGCTATAGAGCAGGCCAGCTGTTAGCTGTCTGTCAAGCACCTAAAGTGGACAAGTAGTCCAGGAGCAAAAATGTCACTCCTTTGATCTGGCAAGGAGCAGCTGCTGATTTATAGAGTAGGACTTTGTTCTTCCGTTCTATTTTACTTTCTTTCCTAAGGCAGAACCACAAAATCCAGTAGAAAAAAAAATGTGCCATCCTCCGCAACATCAACAAGCTCTGACAACTGCAACAGGGTTTTTCTTGGCCCTAACAAAGCTCTCAGGCATCTCCTTTGACGTTCACCTTTTCCTCCTCCCCCTTCTTCTTTTTGCAATGCGGTAGTTATTGTTTAATTCAGCTTCTGTAAATGGAATGGACTGTGGCCAGCAAGCCTGGGGCATAAACACACCTGTATGAAAGAAGCCTTATTGTAGCAACCATCTACAACCAACCTGCACATGCACTGCTGGTTCTTGAGTTCAGAAGCTATGTTCCATTTTCCTGACAGCAAATTTTGCCCTAAGTGAACTACTTCTTTCATATCTGTTGTCCTGTCTTGACCATGCTTATACATTCTTTCTTTCGTATTAGAAATTTCAGATCTGAAGGCAAAAGTATTAACACATGGAAATAAATATTTTACCTACTTGTAATATCAGTGGACTTTGGGGAAATTGTTCTGAACATTCCCAAGTTTTAACAATCCACAGTCAGCACAAGATATAACAACACAGTGTTGGAAAACTGACATATATTGATCCTTAAGGTGTTCCTGATGGCTTTAGGCCATGGTGCCATGATAATAGCCACAAGCAGGTAATGACACAGACCTAATTTATTAAGGATTATTGGGGGGGGGGGAGAACATAATTAACAGTGGGCTTTAATACATTTTTTAAAAATTGTTACTATGACCTGGCCTGGCTCTTTATGGTCAGATGTTTTAAGGAACAGATCATCTTTTATGAGGTGCTGACTGATCCTCTCTGCTGAAAAAGCTACAGAGTTCTATATTAAGAATGTTTTTTCTAGGGATTTTGCTGTTAATATCTTTACTGCCTGGTCTTGATTTTAAGACACAATTAAATAGGTCCAGTTACAGAAGAGTGCATTACAGAACAGATGGACATATCTAGCGTAAAGAAAACCTTTTTAAAAAACAAAACCAAACAAGTTTATGAATGGATGTCTATGGGTACATCTTATTTACATTTTTTTTAACACTACAGTATAAGAAAAACAAAGGTAAAACTTTGGAAAGATTGATTAGCAATAATTTATTTCCCAGGGCAATGAATTCCCATACAGGTATGTGGATATTTTTCTCTGGAATTGTATACTTCTTATTTGTTATTAGAGAAGAAAGTAAAGAAAGTAATACTGTACAGTCATAACCCAGGGATAAACTCAAAAGAATAATTTCGCAGAATTCCTTGATAAGGATTTAGTTTGTAATGAGATAATTGTGCTCCAGCCTTCACAGAATGGAATGAGGGATGAGGTTTTAATGCATGGACGGTACCCCCCCCCCCCCTTTTGCTTAACTGGAAGGACAATCCTGGGTGCATGATGTTATTATTGAAATAAATGAAGCAGGCCTTCCAGTCACTTGAAAAAAATAAGCATACCTCAGCTCCTCAGAGTGTCTGAGATAAAAACTACAAATGGAAAATATCAATTAGCATTTTTTCTGAATCAAAGCAGAAAGGAGTGCAAATGAGAAGGCGAGGGCACAATTTTAAAAAAGGAGCAATATATTAGGACACACTATTTTGGCAATAATAGGGAAAACACAAGTAAAAATAAGGAAAATGATCTGGCAACAATTCTTCAAATTTGTCAAACAAATTCTATATTACCAAAGTGAACAATATTTTCATTGCAAAAGAACCCTCCAGGATTTGTTCATGTTGAATGGCAAACTACAGCATGTCCGCACCATACCTGATGTCACGTGGATGGGAGCCCCTGCTAAATGAATGGCACACATGCATGTGGCGCGCAGGAGTGCACTGCCATGGAAAACAACGCGATTTGAGATCCTAAGGTATTTCTTTTATGTAGTGATGGTGGGGGGGGGACATCAAGGGTTCACTATTATTGTTGAAATTAACACAAGTCTGTGATATGGTGCACATGGGGGGGGGCGTTAAAGATCACCTGCATGAACAGAATAAGGCCCAAAACACAAGGGACAAAAGTGTCAGCTATGGGCCGTGTTGGGGGTATGGTGTTTAGATGATGCATGCTTCGAACATAGCCAGAAGCTGCACTGAAACCATGCCATCGCAGAAGAACCCAGCCAAGTAGGAGCAGATAGAATCCGCTCCTTCTGACAGCCCAATTGGGAACTGTGCAAGTGATCCAGATTCGGACAAGCATGTGCGATTGCTGTAGTCACACAAGGCTGCTCCATCTGAGCCATTTCTTTCATCCCTAAATTAGCAATTCCACTGGATTAGTGTGAGCTCATTTTGTGAACTTCTTCAGATATTGGCCACTATTACAATTCAAATATTCTGATCCAACAAGAGAGGTCTTTATTTAGGAGCAGATCTCTGCATACTGAACCAAGGTGCATATAGTTTAGTATCAGGATTTGTAGTTATATATAATTTTAATTCTCATTCCAACCCTAATCAGTTCAGTAGATATGCCATTTGAATGTTTTTCCCCCTCCTAGGTCACTGATTATTGCTAATGACAAATTGATGTCATGGGTTATTTACATTCATACAGTATTGATAGAACAATTCTGTGCATATATACTTAGAAGTAAATCCAACTATGTCTCACAAGTAAGTGTCCATAGGAATGTAACTCTGAGAAGTTATCTGATTTTAAATACTGTATTTACCTTAACAAGGCAATTATAATTAACAAGATATAGTGAATTAAATTTATTTCTCTGTTGTTGTTTTTTTTGTGTGCCCAAGAGCATGATCAGCTGGTAAAGGAGAATTTATTTCTACTTCTTTTCAATTTTCAGTAGTTCTGTTCTCTTTACAATGGAACTATATTATTTTCCACAAAATTTTAGCATCATCATAGTAGTAAAAGATACGTTTTACATGTTTATAAATCACATGAGATTTAAAGAATCCAGTAACATCACATCTGTTTTAATCCTAGTAAATTGTAGTCTGACACAGTCTAGTCTACGGGATCTATGAAAGAACAGGAAGTACTTCATAGCTTTGATTTTTAAAAATGTGAAACACTGAGACAATGGCCATCTGAAAGAAGGAAGATTGGCAAACATAATCACCATGTAAGCCAAGCAGTCTCTCCATTCTGCTACTTTCTTACCTGCAGATTCAGAAATGGGACACTACACAGAAAATGAGAGCTGCACAAATACCCTATGCCAGCAGAGCTGAACACAGATGCTAAGAAAGTGGCCAACCAACCTCTGAATAATCTTTGGACCACATTTTCATAAGGAAGTATTCCCATCCCTCAAATATTTCTCATCCACTGGTTCAATTCACCAACACTGGTGTTTCAAGACAGGTAACCTCTGGGATTCTTCAATCTAATCAGGGATTCATGGGTTAAGGATCAAGTTCAGGATTAATTGGTCAAATGCAGACACATTTGCTGCCTTGGGTCTCGGCCTGGGACAAAGGTGGCATATAAATAAGGAAATAAGGAAATAAATAAACAAACAAACAAAGTTGCTAAAGACTACCAGTGCCAAAGAGCCACATTAGTTTTGGAAGTATATAGTTTCAGATGTATCAACAGTTAGGATCCAACTTTACCATTCACTGATAGAACTACTTTTGTTAGTGTAATTGGTAAAGCAGTGATTCTTGATATAAGCTTAAGCCCCCTGGAAGTGTATAAATACTTTGAACCATGTCTTTAGATGCACTGAGGATCGCAGGGAAAGGATAGAAGAAAGACATGCCTTGTTAGTGGATGGCCAAGTTAATCTTCCATCTAATAAAGAATTTTGACTGAATACCATTTGGGTGTGCAAACATATGTGGACCTCACTTCTCTCTTTGTCAAGGTGTATATAACCTCATACAAACAATTTTCAAGTATGTGAAGTCGAAGGCTTTTCACAGCCGGCATCCATAGTTTTTTTGTGGGTTTTTGGGGCTATGTGGCCATGTTCTAGAAGAGTTTATTACTGACATTTTGCCAGCATCTATGGCTGGCACAGATGGCAGCCATAGATGTTGGTGAAACATCAGGAATAAACTCTTCCAGAACACAGCCACATAGTCCGAAAAACCCAAAAAACCAAAAAACTAATTTTCAATTAAATTATTGATACATCAGATTTTATAACTGAGATAGACCTTTACATACAGAGACACAGAGGCATGGCAGCAAATAAAAGAGGGAAGGAGGAAACATATACATTATTTATTATTTCTTTATATTAGTTATATACCATCCAATAATCAAAGTGTTTCTTGGATTTATAGTAAACATTTAAAATATATAATGAAAGAAAATACAAACATAAACTCTAAAACAGAATGAAAGTAGTCAACAGCATAAAACATAAAATAAAATTAACAAGAAAGGATAACATTAGTACAAAGAATCTCAAAAGCACTAAAACTTTAAATCTGAAAAGTCTGACAACATAGAAAATATTTAACCTGATGGTGAGAACACTACCATGTAGGTTTCTAGTGAACATTGCTGGAGACAGTCCCTTCCCCTAGTAGCCACTTTCTATATACAGTACCTCATTTGGCAAGGGAACTCAGATATGGTCCTCAAAGGATGGTCTAAAGTACTAGGTGGAAGGATTTGTATGTATATATAATAATCACAAATGGGTGAAGGGCAGTGCCTATCGCTTTTGTTAGAAATGAATAGAGAAATGAGAGACAGACTCATGAAAGAAATGCAAGATTGTCCACCATAATCAGAAAGCAGAGAAAATGGTGTTTGTTATAATATTTGAATACAAAGAAATATAAAATTGCCCATTGTTTAACACTGAAGCAGGAAAAAAACACAGTAAAAATGTGTCTGAGGATGCCCAAGAGACTAATTTCTTGCTAATATATTTGTCAATTCTATTTCACAAGTTTTAGGTCCATCAGTATCAAGTGACAATGTGAAAAACATTAACTTATTTTCAAGAGTGCACCACTTACTGGGAGAGCTTTGTTAGTCAAAACAATCTGCATAATGTTTGCAACAGAAGTTGCATGCAGCAACTTCTTATAGCAATTCAGATCCTCAAACCTCTGATGTGGTACATACTAAGTTCTAAATTTTGGGAAATGTATTTATTGTGCTGGCTATTTATATCTTTTTGATCTTATATTGTCTTTAACAAGGGTCACATTTTTATTTCTCTGTGCCAGTATCTATGGATTATGTTAGCCATTCTGTAAGCAGCCTTATAGGAAAAACTATTTGGGATTTCACTCAGCTCGATTTGCACCTCCTTCATTGTTTCTGAATCTGCTAATGAATCACATATGTTTTAAGCTTGAACAAATTTTAAAAGGCAAAATAGGGACAGGATAAGCACACTTTACACATACACATAGGTTCACAGCTATTTTACATTACTCCACCTTGCATATACAGTCCGCCTTCCCCACATGTGGGGGATCTGTTCCAGACCCCCCGCACGTCGTATATGGGGAAAAGAGCATATGCTCAAGCACCACAGAAATTAATGGAGTGCGTGCTCATGGAGGCATGTGCACGTGCGCCCCATTATTTCTGCTGGGGCTTGCCATGGAAAGCAAGCCCATCTATAAGGAGGGCTGACTGTATGCATGAATTTATTTATACTTTATTAGAATAAAAAATAAAAAATAATTTAAATAGATACTGTTTTACAATTGTTGTCTTATTCTTGTTAAATAGTTAAGTGTGAAGTTTTTGCTTATTATTTGAAGGGCCTGATAGTTCCCCTCAAGATGGCACTTCTGTTACCTTGTGCCACTTTCCAACAATTAAGTTAGGGAAGTAGTTCTTCATGAATTCTTCAGCTGGTAACATGTTTCCATGCACAGATTACCCTTTCGATAAAGTCTTGAGTATGAAAAAGGTATTGTGGGAGGCAGCGTCACTTTATCCATTTATTGCCTGTTGCTAGATCATAGAATAGAATCATAGAGTTGGACGAGACCTTCCAGTCCAACCCTGTGCAAAGTATTCCTGAGAGATGGCCATCCAGCCTCTGTTTAAAATCCTCCAAAGAAGGAGACTCCACTACACTCTGAAGCAGTTTATTCCACTGTCAAACAGCTCTTACTATCAGAAAGTTCTTCCTAATGTTTAGGTGGAAGTACCTGATACCTGATATCAAATGTTGTGGGGAGAAGACACTTACAACATTTTCTCTCTGATCCCCTGAATGATCAGTTTTTCTTGACAGAAAAATCTGAAGAACGGATACTTATATGACTAATTTGGAAAAGCTAAAATATAGTCAAGAAACACAACTTGATAATTGTTTGAAAAACCTCTACATAATTCACCCAACCAGTCAGAGATACCAATGTATAAATGATGGGGGAGGGGAAGAAAAAAAAATAATACAAGTGATTGTTTGGCAGAATCTTCTAGGGTTTACAAATATAATCTATGATGAATGTGTGTTGTAAGTTTAACAATAACAAAAAGATATTTAACAGACATATCCCTCTGTATTCCAGCAATGCTCTGCTCTTGGTTCAGAGCATGTAAGAATAGAACTGGTGTTTATCTATAACAGTTTTAAACACAACTTGGCCCCAGAAATCTCAGGAAAAGGTCAGCACAGGTGAAGGGCTTGGTTTCTATGAGCAATCCTGTCATTCAGGCTAACAGCAGTGGTTCACTCACAGGAGGGGAAAATGGCTCTATTGTTGGACTTATTGACTCCAGGGAGGGCAGCTACTCTGTTATTACCACAGAGTGCTCACAACCTGAGCTCTGTGTTGGTCCACTTAAAATTACTATTTGCTGTGAAGGATTGGCAAAGCAATTCTTAAAATGATGGGGTGAAAGTAGAAGACGCTCCATCAGGAGCTTTTCTTTTCCTGTAAGCAAGAGTGAGCAGTGCATGATTCTTTCTGAGCCTGACCCACTTATTACCTTTTGTTCGGTTGTCTTTATTAACATATTAACTGACTAGATAGCCTTTAGAAATAAATGCACTTCATTAGGTAATTATGTTACAATAGCCTCTTATTAGAAAGAAAGCAATATTCAGTCCAAACACTTAAAATATGTATATCTTGATGGACATAGCAAGTGCAGTACACAAATATAAAGTATACGCATACAAAAAGTTGTAAATGTAAGAGCATTTGTACAAATTATGTCCTAAAGGAGTTTTCAGACCTTATTTATTTTCCTGTTTTAGAAATAAGCAAAACACATTTGATCAGTCAGATGCCAAAATTATTTTCTTGTCACTATATTCTAGAATTGGTTATATGCTTGCCTTACTTATCTTGAACAGTTGTTCATATCCGGTGTTACTATTTAAATGTAATGGTTTACAACTGAGCAAAAGCATTTTAAATGGTATCCCTCTTAATAATTTTTTTCCAAATTATTTAAACTCGTAACACGTTGGCATAATGGCAATTTAAAAGTGAACCAACCAACCAAATTGCATCATTGAATGAAGAGGGGATTTAAGTGTGTTAAAAAAAAGGTTTTTAGTACCCTGGTATCTTAGGAAGGGAATGCAAACAAACTAATCAGAATTTGTTTTCTAGCAACATTCTCATAAGGCTTGCAATCAGGCAGCAAGAAAGCTATTAGGGGTTGTGTCCCCTTGCTTATGGATAGCATATTACCTATCTCTACTTTATCTGTCATATCTAAAAATAAAAGAATGCAAACTTCATTTTTCTCCTCCAAGTTTGCTCATTGTTTTTGAAATTCCTTTCTCACAAAAGCATTGGCTGTCAAGAGGTTGCAAATGAAAAGTCAATACTGGTGCTATGTCATGTCATATTACATCCCTTAGGCTAGAGCTGGCTGGCTCAGTGTTTGGGGTGGCTTTTTGTTGTTGTAGCTTTAGAACTATGCATTCTGTCTGCACACCTGCTTTTGTTATGTTCCATAAAAGGACACTTCATTACCAAAAAAAAAAAAAAAAAAAAAGTCTGAGAGATCATAACATGGAATTTTCTATAGCTTAACACTATAGCTTTATTTAGTTTCTATGGCAAAAGATATCACTTGAAAGTAGGCTTGTTTATCTATTTAATTAAAATTTCTCCCAATATGGGACCAAAGGTGGCTTATGATACATAATCAGATCTTTAATTAAAATGCATGCATGTTTTACTACATTGACATATTTGAATTATATGCTTTTTACAGATGTTCATTATTTTTGAGATTTCATTTTATCCCATCCAACATATGAAGATTGGTGAGTGTCACCCCTGCTTGTTCTATATATGTTGGCAGGATGTTTTGACATTTTCATCTGTTCTGAACTTACTAGAACTCAAGTTATTTTGATCAATGTACTATGCTGCACTGTAAGATTGGAGTAACAATTTGGTTAATATCTTCAGATAGAAGTTTTGTACTGTATTGTGGTTATAATATAGTTTGACTTTATACAATACTTTAAAAATCATCCAGTTAGTCTTAATACATGAAAAACAATGTAATATAATCCATGTTTTTAGATCGTATTCCCTCATGACATGCTTATGGATATAACTCTTTGAATGGCAAGTTTCCTTTCACACTAGTACCTAAATTAGTTTCTCAGTCTACAGAATTATGCATGTTTTGGGAGAAAGAAATTATGTCTATCATCAGTTCCTTTATTAGTGAACAAAGTCCTCCTATATTGACCAAAATGGAGCTAACTGAAGGCCACTGTGAAACAAGGGGGATGTGTCAGCATACATGGAGGAGCTCTGAGGCTGGAGAAATAATTAAAAAAATACAAGACTCTCTGATATAGCAGAGCCAAGGAGAAAATGTCTGTAGACTATGCAACAGAAAAGGAATGTGGAAAACCTATGGGAAAATGAATGAAAATATATTGCAGATCCCACATATTTCCTCTAACTAAAAATTCAGGTGAGTCACTGCAAACAGGATTGGAGCACAACACAAACATAAGAAAATATATCAGTATACTTCAAGAAATGTGGAAGCAGGCAACATTTAAATAAGGCGCAACCAATCAAAACACAACCCAGTGTACATAATCAGTGGCATCCACGAACCTGTTACCCACATATGCAGGTGGTGAAGTGTCTCCCAACACGGCTGGAGGAGAGGGAAGGAATCAGAGAAGCATCTGGCTAACTCCTTATTATCAAGCACATACTGATGACATAACCCACTGAGACATTAGAGGACCCCAGCTGGCACCCAGAATAGGAATTAGGCCAGGGATACATTATATTTGTATTCAGATCTCATTTGTAATGCATGTAAGTGAATTAGTAAATTCCTATATATCCATGGTGGCAAACCTATGGCACTTGTGCTCTCTCTGGCACACAAAGCCATCTCTGAGGGCACGTGGAGACAGTTGAAGGCATGGGTGGGTCGGGAAAGCGGAGGAACAGGCACATGCCCTCCTGTGCCTTTAACTGTCTCCGGGAAAGTCCCACCCCCAGGAGTCCCCCCCCACACCAGCACTAGATGACACCCAATGTAGGAATGCCATTAAGTTGGGCATTCAGTCTCTAAAAGGTTTGCAGAAAGACCCAGGATCAAACCCTAACATATCCACTAAAAGGGATCATGTAACTGATGAGATGAAGAATCTTGCTGAAATTTGACAGAACCACTTCCAGTCAAAGTAGATCTTATGGGGCTAGAGGGGGAAATAATCTGATGGGTGTGGCCTTAGTCCTCTCTGTGTGCTGTGACATAGGGCCCAAGGAAGGCTGACAGCAGCTGGATTATCCTGACTCCTTTTTGCTTCGGAGCACAGATTCAGTGCAGCTTTGGAGGTGTGAATCATTTGAATGCCATGCCTCTAAAATGGCTGAAAGCCACTTCATTTGGTCCATCTGTTTTGGGCCTATGTCCTTAATCTAACAGACCAATTTAGTACATTCTTCCACTCTAGGGGTTTTTGGAAAAGAATAATGATGTTCTTAACTTCTGATTAACTAGTATCTTTCCTATGTGTGATCACAACATAAAACAAGATGTTATCTAAATTATAAATTTTTGGATTATAATTTCTGGGATCTGTTTGACAGCATGAGCTGGGTTCCAAGAAAGTTATTTTAATTACATCTGCTTGCATGCCTTGAAATCATTTCCAACTTAAGATGACTTTATCATGGGATTTTCTTACCAAGATTTGTTCAAAGGAGGTTTACCATTGCTTTCCACTGAGGCTGAGAGCATGTGGCTTGTCCAAGGTCACCCAGTGGGTTTCATGGCTGAGTTGGGAATCGAACCCTGGTCTCCATATGTTGATGCTGGGTTTAGCACTTCTCACTTCTCAACAGCAAATCCCATGCTGCAAGCCATGTCAGCTCCCATGTCATAGTACCTCTCATATCATATGCCTAAAAAATTTGATGACTTCCTAATGTTGTAGATTCCCAATTCCCATCAAACTCAGCTAATGTAACCAATAGCTGGGCATTATAAGAGCTGCAATCCAAACACTATCAATGATGCTGTGCAAGGCTGGTACAAGCCATCTGCTTTTGAAACTCAGTGGATATCAACATTTGCTTGTAATTCAGGATCTTGCTGTCACGTTTTTTAAAAAAGTGAAGAGGGCAATGTTCACCTTGTGTTTCCAGGTTCTTAGGCATGTTTAAAGGAGCTATCTGGATTGCAGCTAGTGTATTTAAACCTTATCAATTACTGTTTATTAGTGATTGCTCAAGACAAATGAGAATCTTGTCCACACGGTTTCTATTCAGCTTGAAAATACTCTACACCAGTGAAGGTTCAGCGCACAAACTCTATATTGACCCAAATTTCCCACACCTGATAGCTGTAATAAACCTTAACCTCTCCTTTCACAGCTTTTCACAACCACAACTTAAAATTCCACATATGTTATACCAGCTAATGAACCAGCCATTAAAAAGAAACCACAGATCTATACCAATAGATTAGTAGGAAAAGAAGTGTGAAGTAACTGCATATGCATTGTAGAATGGCAGCTAGGGAGAGAGAGCCAGTAATCATGAATTTACAAAAAGAGACGTTTGCGCTAATAACATATTCTGCACATTACCTGTGTAAATTTGCAAATATCCAAAGAGAAAATAAAAGAGACAGTAAAATAATTGATGCATCATGTGCATTATTCTGTAATTCTGAAGAAGAACAGAAACTAAGTTGTATGTGACCACCTATGCAGACATACTATGACTTAACCAAAGAGGTGAAAACTGAGCCCTTTTAGAAATTTGCAAAAACATTCTCAGTGATGAAAACAGACACTGTTTGGCACTGAAGGCAGAATATGTCCAAATGCTCTCCCCATCATACAGACTAATTCTAAGAAGACTGTCTTTCACCAAAGAAGAAAGGGTTACAGTGTAGCCATTTATCCTATGATTGCCAATATGGACAAGAAGAAGAAGAACAGTCCAGAAAGGCTGTTTATTGCTCCTGTTATTTTTTTAAATAAATTTAAACATTAATTAATTAATTAATCTAGCAATTTAGGTGAAAGTAACTCCCAGACAGACATCAGCAAGAATCATATGCAACTTAAAAGTCAGGCACATAAACATTCCTTCGGTGAGGGAGTACTTGCGTTGTTTTTCCCCTCTCTCTTTCAACCACATCACATATTAAATGAGAATGAACAGGAGGAAGAAGAGTAGATTCCTAGATGCATAGACAGTAATGACAGACTGTCCTCACATGGAAGGAGAATGACCATAGTTTTCACAAAATATTGTCAGCTGGTCAGAAGAACATTGCAACTGAAAAGCAAGCACTTAGTCTTGTTTGTTTACAATAGGGAAATATGTTAATTGCCTTGAATTTCTGGTCTATCAAGTTAGTGGCTGAAGTTCTCTGAATACTTTCCTGGGAGCAAGCTTACTTCTGAGTAAACACAAACAGGTCTGTGCTGTAAATCTTTATAGATTTCCTTTAAAAGGGCTTTAATTATTAAACAAATGCACTTGTTCAAGTATCCTGCTGAAACTGAACAAAAAGAAAACCCATTTAATCTGATTTCATGAGCACTGTCCAACAGGCAAGTGAAAAGAAGCACAGATTCTAAAGACAAACGTACAAATATAGATTATTGATTTTTTTTTATAAAATCATTCACTACAGGACTCATAACCAAAAAGAGAATATGCTTAATCAATGTAATCATTGTTGTAAACTTCAGTTGTCCAGACCATATTGAGTGAAAAACATGAATGCAGCAGGGCCCAGGTTCAACAGAATGTCTTACTTCACACAGCAGCATAATGATTTTTAGTGCAATGTGAGTTCAGGTGGCCATTTACAGCCCCATTCCACTTGGCACAAGACTGACTGTGCTACAAGGCATAAAAAGTATTCAAATGCAACCCATGACATTCTCAGATCCACCTCACATCTTTCAATCCGTTGCCCAAGAAGACTGGAATATAATGCCATAGAAACATTACAGAAAGTACTTTATGCAGAGGGTGACTATTTATATTTTGTTTAGCCAGAGGTGCAGGAGTGCCCTCATTTGTTTTTTTTAAAATAATATTAATAGTAGTACACTGCTTTTTATTTAAAGAGGATCTACCTTAAGTTTTAGTGCATCTGAAATCCAGGGTGAAACATGAAGCCTTCATTTTGTTTGTCTTAGGCCATGACTTTTGAGGTCTAAGTGCTGTACACAAAATGCACAGAATTAATACAGGCTCCAGGGGAAGTCTGCAATCTCTGTTATGGGACTATCACTTCTTAAATTATCAAGTGGATATGACAACTTGTACACATTTTTAGACTTAACTTCCTCGGGGTGGGTGGGTAAAAAGTCAGTCACCAATTGTCCATAAAATGAAATACTAACAATTTCTCTGGATCTGCATATTGTTCTTCTTCTAGAAACTTAGTGTAGAGATCAGCATATGCGTAGGCTTCTTAATTTTCTTATGTTGATAACAGTGGTAGGGAAGAAGATATTTCATAACCATCTAGGGCACCTAAGCAAATTTTATTTGCATAATTACAACATTAAAATGTTATTTGATGGTGTGATCCAAAGGCAACTATAGTCAATTATCATGAACTACAGTAACATCAACAGCATTTAAATCAGTTCCAGAGGAATTATTCTTTGGTTGGCACATATGACATTCGCACTGAGAACTCAGGCACCACAGACAGATGATATGTCCTGATATACATCCAAGTTATGGCGTTCTTTTAAAAATGCCAGTTCTCAGTCATTCATCCTAGGTATTGTACTCAATATGACTTTACAGAAAAGTCAGAGTGTGAAGCAACATAGCACTTTATATGTTAAAAGAAAAGGAAACAGAAACTTTATGTCTTTTATGTTATTTTTATGCTTTTACACTTAACATATTTTTATGATATATTTTATGCAATTTTTATCTTGTGCTATATACTATATAAGAGAAATGTACATTAGCATATGCTTCCAAGAAACAGTTTTTACTGTTATCAAATGTCTCATCTTGCTTTCAGTGTTTAATTAGGTGATGTTTTAACAACATTTGGTAAATGCAAAGCAGTGGGTATTATTTTTGTATGTGGATGCCATTAAACATTATTGCTTGTTGCCTTCACTACAGAAAAGACTACTGCAAAAATGGAAGTACTATATTTTATCTAAGATGCTAGACAAGAAACCTGGAGACTGGTTCAGATTTTAGCACAAACTCCTATCTGCCTTAGGGCTAGTTACTGAAGACCAGATTTATACAGTCTCCTGGGGCTTAGTTACCCAACTACCTGCTTTCCAAGCAGCCTTTGCAAGCCATTAAAAGGTCTGTACTGGTGAAGCAATTTGCATGTCGGGCATCCCAAGTTACCTTCATACACATTCTCACTGGCATACACATTATGACAATGAAGCACTTTTGAAAGCTTTAAATTGTGCTTATACAATACTGAAAGCTCTCCTAGCTAGCATTCTGGTTGAAATATTTTTTCTTCACAAGTGTTCAAACTTTAGTTTCTTACATAGTGCAATTACTGTTACAGCTTTCATAGTACATTTCACAGTTTATGCTAGAAATACAATGTTATTGTTACTCTATACACCCCCTGTAGTGAATTTCAGCACTATAGTGTGAATTTCCTCCCAGCTCAGGAAAATTGCTCTCCCCCTCTGATAATCACTTTCTGCTCTTCACATCATTTCTCTTCTTTGTTTTCTCAGTAAACCTGGTCTATACTTTTGTCCACTAAGGACTAGCATAAAAAACCCATCTTCTAGCCAGTTTGGGAGGTTGGCGTACAGAAAACGCAAACCCCCCAAGATGCTCGGAAGCCAGCTTCAAGTCACCTGGTTGCCCACAAGTGGGTCAATTTCTGGGTGCTCTGGCGGCACAGCGTTATACGCCACACACTTCCAGAGTGCGTTAAAGCTGCCGATGGGCTGTGGCGGGGTGGAAAAGCCAGCTTTGCCATTCCTTTTTTGGCTGGCAAAAAGGCAGATTGAGACCATGGCATGCAGTTGCCATGGGTCCAATTTGCTTTCAAAAGGGCCAGCCTGTTTCAAAAGTAAATCATTTTAGCATGAAGGATGATGTCAATCTGTATTGGTTATGGCAACCAAATAATTTTAGGCTATATTCTTGAAAGACTGCATCTCCCAAAATATAATGTTCAGGAATGAGGACTCTTCAGATATTTTTGGATTACAGTTCCCATCAGTCTCTAAGATCATGGCTAGTGGTCTGACATGATGGGATCAGTAATGCAGCAATACTGAAAGGGTCATGGTTTCTCCTCTGTCCCATAATTGCTTTCACAGTCAAATGTATAGCTTTGTAATACTGGAGATCTGGCCAATATCTATTAAAAGAATGTGGAGCAGAGATCACACTGGACATAACAAATATAAAAAAGTTGTAAAATGCTGGGTACATGCGATCAGAACTGTAATATGCTTTTGTAGCTGTTTGACTGAGAGATAGTACAATAATACTACAAAAAGCAAAACAAAGCAAAACAAAAAACACAAAACAAAATGCCTAGAGAAGCAAACTGCAGGCACATGCAGTTTGAGCCCTCTCATGTAACTCCTATTAAGTGGGTAGGAAAAAAACCCACATGTATTTGAAAATATCATGTAATTTGTTCTAATTATAATCAGTTGAATATTGTTTTAGGTAGAGGAAGACTGTCCTAGCTTTATGCCTAATGATGAATATAACTTTTGTCATTATACTGGAACTTAGCAAAGTGAATAGCACAACATTCACCTTTTTATTGTTCTTATAGCTTCTTGAAATTCCCGTTTTTTTGGTCCAGGATTTGCTTCCTATTGCATTTACAAGCAATATAATATTTCTCCACTTCAGTACTTTTGAATTTAACAGAGTCACATTGTGTGAGCTGTGGATTTGATATTGAATAGTTATATATATATTGAATAGTTATAGGCCACTGAGGAAGACTGCTGTCGAAATGGGTCTGGCCTTGAGTTTTATTATTATTTAAAAGCTGCATTTTGGCTATATTTAGCATTTACATACTTATTAGTGGGGTATTGCTACCCTTTTAGAAATTATACTGGTTCTTTCTGCTCTTGAGTTTATTTTTATTAAGCTTTTCACATTAATGTCATTTCACTGGGAAGTGCGATATTATTAATATTGTTTATTTAAATTTTCTTTGGTAGAACCCTCCAGTGTAGTTTTTTTGGTTTTATCTTGGGTTTTCAGCCACAGGGACTTTCATTGGTTTGAAGATACACCTCCATCATGTCTGGCTTTGTAGCTGCTGGGAGCCCTTCCATCTGGAGCCCATATCCACTGGTCTGGTCACAGAAGGAGAAGAAGAGCAACGAGGTCTATCCTCACTGTATTTTGACCAGCCTGCTATAGAACTGAAGTCATTTATATTTTCTTTCCAAAAATGTAAAGCTAACGAAGAATACAGCTTTGAGAATACAGATTTTCTAGAACAACAGATAAATGAAGATATACTGCAATGAAAGAAAAATGTAAGATTACAGGAACATTTCACAAAATCTAATAAATTATAATATTCCAAAGAAACTAAACGGAAGAGTCAATTCTTTCCAATGGGTTTTGTAAACTAAATGGGCAAAAGCCCTCTGAGGAAACTTACCAAGAAAGCCCCATGATAGGTTCATTGTAGGGTCGCCAAAAGTTGGAAACAACTTGAAGGCACACAACAACAACTGCATGCATGTGAATATATATGTATGTGTGTACACCCACACCCACTCACACACCCACACATTTAGGAAAAAACAGGATTAAGCCACACATCCCAAAAGCCTAATGATGGCTGACTTCTGAAGAAATTGGGAAACCAGATGGGAAGCGAAATGGACTATTGTCTCATGGAGTAGGACCTGGCTACTTATTTGGAACAATGCAGGTGAGCACTGTAACATTTTATTGTAGGTGCTCTAATATTAAGCACTATTCACCCACAAAAGGGAGGCATAGGAGTATCCACAAAGTTTGTAACACTACCAAATAAAAAACCATACCCATGCATAAAATTCCCAGAACCTGTTCTTCAGGGGTTCCCAGCCTCTATCTATGGGGTAAGAGAAAGTGTGCACGTGCCTTCAGAGTATTTGTGCTCCATTTGTAGAAAGACATATCACCTGGCATTCACACTGGCATTCTTTTGGCACTAGGGAAAAAAGCAGTGTTATCTTTTCATCCAAGAGCTCTCAGCTGGTCTTTAAAAGTGCTACTAAATCCTGATTAGGGCTCAGCCAGGAGTTGAAAGTTTGACATTTTGGCAGTACTTTGCCAATTCTGTCTCATCCCCATATGGAGAAGGGGCATAAAGAGGTAAGGAGGGCTGTTGTTATGGTCTTTCAAGTTTACTCTGAATTATGACAACCCTATCATAGAGTTTTTTCTTTCTTTCAACATTTATTGAGAGGAGGGTTGCCTTCCTCTAAGGCTGAGAGAGTCTGACTTGTCCAAAATCCAATGCAATGGATTTGCATTGCTGAATAGGGATTTGAACCCAGATCCCTAATTCAACAAGCCCCTCTACCATGCTGGCTCTGAAGCTGGGTTCCCTAACCCTATATGCCAAGGAAGGTCATGGGTGGGGAATTTTCCCTACTCACAACCCCCATCATCTTGTCACAGAGGAAACCACCATGGTGCAGTGAGGTGAATCCAAGACTGCATCTCCCCCTACATGTTTTATTTAAGACCTTGGAGGAAGTTCCTTGATCATTCCTATAACCCTAGGGAGAAATCCCTGAACTACATAGCTTCACCCTCGATGTATTTTTCTTTATAGCTTATGATTCTCATGTACTATATGAGAATTTTATTTTGTTGTCCTCCAGCTGCTCTCACAGCAACACTGGAGGGTAACATATAAATCTGAATAAACAAGTGTTAGAACTCTCTCGGGGGAGGGGGGGGAGCCTAAGGAAAGTGTACTGTAAAAAGAATTAAGTGTGCATAACAACCATTGAAAGCAGACGAGAGGGTGTTATTTATTTATTTATTGGATTTTTATTCCTGTCTTTCAAATGGAATGTGGTATCTTGTGGGAGATGCCAGCTTGGTGGAGTGATCTGAGCATTGGACTACAACTGTGGAGACTAGGGTTCAAATCCCTACTCAAACAAGGAAACCCACTGGGTGACCTTGGGCAAGTCATGCTCTCTCAGCCTCAAAGGAAGGAAAGGCAACCTCTTTTGAACAAATCTTGCCAAGAACACCCTATGTTAGGTTGCCTTTGTTGGCTGTTGTTGTTGTTGTTGTTGTTGTGTGCCTTTAAGTAGTTTCTGACTTATAGCAACCCTGCTCTTTAGAGTTGTGGTAAGTTGGAATTGATCTGAAGGCACACAAATACAACAACAACAACAACAACAACAACAACAGTTCTGGATGAGGGACAAGAACCACTAATGGAAGTGATCAGAGGTTGGTCACAGGGAAACATTTTATTGCAAGCCCAGCTTTATTACAGAATCTCTCTCTCCCTCTCTCTCTCACTCTCTCATTTTCTTTCTCTTTCTCTTATCTTTCCAGATCCCAAAGAACCAAACCACACAGTACTTACTCATTGTGTTAAACACTTTGATCATATCACAGCTCCCCAAGCCGTAGTTCTCTGGCACTCTACAGGAATTCTAGATTATGTACAAACCCTATAATTTTGGCTTGTGTTGTTTTTAAGAAGTAAAAAAAATACTACTCTAAGCAATTTGACCTATTCTTCATAACAGGAAAATATGACCTATTGTCCATTAGACTGTATAGTCATTATTTATGATAATGCACAGCAAACAGGAAATGGACATCAAAATGGAAATGAACAAAGGAGTGATTCACCTCTTTGCAACTGAGCAGTTAGTTTAAAAAAGGGTTCAGTAAAGTGATACTTGCATTGTTTTAATTGTATTTTGTTATAAAGCCATTGTAAAAACACACACCTTGTAGAGCAAAATTCCATTCCTCCTCACAATCTTTATTTCTTTCACATCAGTGCCAAACCTATATACTCTGGGAGAGGCTCAGAAGGTTTTGAGGGCCACAAAATGGGTCTGGGAAAAGCAAGCAGGATTGTTTGCTTATACAGCTAGCAGGCAGTGGTGCACATCATTTAAAAAGGGGAACTGAAAATAAAAAGTCAACATCATACCATCTTTATATGAAGTTATAGTACAACCCACCTCTGGAGTGCTGTACACCATTCTGGTCACTGGGGAATAAGTTTATAGACTTCCCTAAGGAGGTATTTTAAATTGCATTGCTTGCTTGGCTATCACAAACTAGGCTACATTCAATATGGTAGCAAGCCAAAATCTATGGTTATCACTAATCCTGCCCAAACTGAGGAGAGACATGAATTTGCATCAGTAACTGGCAACGTGGAGAATGCATCTGTAAAATCTTGGCCTTCTCAGCTGCTTGTGAAACACAGAGGATATACTATGGATGGCTGGATTGAATTAAATTGTTAAATGCTGCTAAGTAGTATTCTTTGCATTGTGTGAATTTCATAAAAATATGAACAGTATTCCTCAAATTACAGATCACATTTTATGCACAAAGGCACATGGGATTACCTGCCATATTCTGTAATAAGTGAAATTTGTAATTTTTAATGGGCTTTCAATGTTGTATAATAAGGGTCAGATATTTTTACATAATTTTATCTTAAAATTAATGGTATGCTTCATACTCATATAGCTTCCTCAATGGACATTCAATTTCTTCCTTTTAAGGTATAAGATTTTTTTAAACAAAAATCTACAAGTCTATATTAAAAATTAAAACCTCTCTCAATTATTGTTACAGTTACCAAAAGCCAGTTAATGCATCTTTTTCTATGTATTTTGTGCAGATCTCTGTGTGATAAAGTAGATATAGGGTTTCTGTTAAAAGTACTATTCAAAAACCTTTATATCTTCTTCAATTACAGAAAAAATTGGAAAGAAACATCATTTTTAGAGGAACAAATGATACACAAGACATGCCCTTTAAATCCTTCTTAAGGCTCTATGACCTGTAAAACTATCTGCAATATCAGCAGCTGAAAGCCTTCTACAGAACAAATGCTTCTGTTTTATGTGTACTGTATTTGCTAATCATTACTTCATAAGCAAGAGCAGATATACAGTGTGCTATAAATAATGGCGGGAATGTAAAAGTGAATTGATCTGTCTGGCTATCTAGTAATACTGCTGGCAAAAGACCAGCCCTGAATGACTGCCAACTATCATAGACCCAGCCAGTGATTTGTCTAGGGGTCTTGCCCTGTCAGGCAGAAAACAGTCTTAAGCTGAGCTCCCAGAAATGTGAGCACCGCCTACTGCTCAACAATGAGCACTTCCTGCGGTGTCCCCTTTGCTGAGTTAAGTTTAAATAGCTGAAAACATGTATGAGTTATCAAGGTATAAAAACACCCATCCAAAAATATTAATCACTGGTGGGAAACATCACTGTTCTTGTGAACTGAAGTGACTTGCATTGTTCAGTCTGATTATGCTCTCTCCCTCCCACGCCATTCCTTTGCGCCCTCCTTCATACGTGCACAGCAATGTCCTGATTCCCTTGCTTCATTTTATCTTATTTATGTGAGCCAAATGTACAGTATACTACTTGCTTCGATATACTTACATACGTTAAGGTGTGGAAGTCTGTGTGTTTCAGGTATTTTTTTTTTTTAGCAAAATCACAACAGAATGGGAAGCATTTGATATGCATCTGTGTTTTCTAGGATAGTAATTATGCTAAACAAACTTAATTACAATGAAAACTGATTGGGTGGGGTTTTATTACAGGAAAGAAGTAAGGTCGTTCAGTAGCAAGCCCAGACAGCAAAACTATTTCCCTATCTAGAGTGCAAAGGAGCAAAACGGTGGGATAATTCCCTCCCTCCCCCCACACTAAGTCAGTTATGCTGATCCACTTATTGCATTGCTTGAACTAGTTTTCCCTATGTATAAACATGGAAAGACAGCTCAGGCAGCAAACTCACCTCGAGATGCCTTGCAGGGATTCAGTAATGTGCCTGCTTGGCACTGTTTCTTGTATCCCCCAAGGCTGCCTCCCAATCTCTTTGTAAGACCAGCGTGCTGGCTCCAAAAAGGAAAAAAAAAGTCCCCATCAAATGATGCAGTGCTCAGCTTCACGCAATCTATCTTTGCTATGTGATTTTGACTCACTGTTTAGTAGCAGAGCTAGGTTGCCATTATGTGCCCGGTATTCACATACATGGGTACGCCATAAATTCTGTCTGTAAGATTGAAGGTGAGTTTCTAATTATGAACTACGAAGTGGAATTTATGCAAAGGGATCCACATTTTCTTGGTAGGAACTCAGAGGACTATGGGAAGCAGCTGCTTTTGTTTTGGAATTTGTTATTGTTTTAAGATAATTTCATAAATACCAGTGAAATTCAAACAAAACTGATTTAGATTTGACTTCATCACTTAAGATATATTTTGTAGAGTACAGCCTGTGCAGTAATCCTCTGCTATGCTTTAATTTGGTTTTAATTTTATAGGCCCTGTTTTAACTGCATATTTCCAGACCTTTATTTCTCTCACAGCTCTTAGCAAAATGGTAGCTCATAAACACAAGCTCTGCTGTATAGACTTTGCATTTCATCCCAAAGTATTTCCTTTTTTATAGCCATGGTCTTTCCATCCTAGTGCTCAGAGCTTGGGTCACAAATCTCACTGCTATTCCAGTGTGTGACATCTTCGCTCGTTTGCCGCTGCTCATTAACAAACAATACTGCTGTGAAATTGGTTTAATGACAAAGTAATAAAATTGCTATTCTGCTCACAGATTGCCTGAGGCACTTTGAGCTCCTACAAGGCTTACTGTGGGTGCCAAGATACATTAAGCTGCTTATTCGTAAAAACTGCATCATCTGTTTTTTTCACAGGTTTTTTCCTTTCCCTATCTAGTTTCTGCTTCTTTTTTATCTTCAAATAAAAAGATATATTTGCTTATGTTCTTTCATGCTGTCAAATTTTTACTTTCATGCATATTTCTGGAAAATGAAAGTGTATTTCATTTCTGGGTTTTTTTTTTCTTCCCAAAAGGTCACTCTGTCCCTATCACAAGGTTGTTCCTGGACTCAGAATCTCAGTAATGTAACATTAAGACAGATGTATTTTTTACATACTGTATTATGTAACCAGGAGACAAGCTAGTATCAGTCATATATTGCAGGCATATGCTTTCTTTTCAAGAATGGATTACATACTACCCAATAATTTTAACTGTCATTTTAAAGATACATATACATATTTTGCCCAAGCATAAACACATAAACTATGTAAGTATAAAATAGTTATGGTTACTTGTTCTTCCTCTGTTTTGGCAATAGGTAAATATATCAAAGTAACAGTACCACTTCTAATAGTTACCTTTCTCATGCAATGAAATTACATGTTTTGGAATCTTATCTTTCTTTCTGTTTGTGAATTAAGCCTATACATCTGATGATTTACTGCAGCCCAACAATAGTGAAGCAACCACTTACTATTCAACAGTGGAGCTGTTTCCCAATAATTACAGATAGACATTTTAACACTACTAGTATGGTGTAAATAAACATGCAAAGTACCAATCAATAACATGTCTTTACCTTTTCATTTTAAAGCACATGCTAACAGTTTTTCTCCCCATCCATATACACTCTATCATCAAAAACACAACACAATATGCATTTCATGCAACAAAACACTTTCTTTTTGAATATTTTCATTGTTGTTCATATTTCAATGAACATAGCTTCAACTAAAAAGTAACTAAGACTGAATTTGCCATTTTCCTTACGTACAGTTAAGAACTGTGACATGCTAAATGCCAGGAAAACTATAATTTGGTCTACTGTTATCTCTAAGGGCTATGCAAAGGTGGAAAAACTAGTTTTAAAACAATAAGACTTTGCCTGAACATGAAACTTTTCTCCTCCCAAACTTAAACAGATCCTCCCTTCAAATCTCTTGTGCTTCAGGGCTTCCCCAGGTCACATTCATTCTAAAGTGAGTTTGACCTAGGGAAGCCCCAGAGCATGAGATCTGAATGCAGCAGGCTGGTGCAAGTCCCACAGAGACTTCCAGACTAGGTAGCACCCACAGGAGGATTGTGAAAGATAGAGAGGCCTATAAGAGGTCAGAAAGGGGATTTTTAAAACAGACAACCAAAGGGAAATGAGCTAACTGAGGGGAATTAGCAGGCAGAGACTTTGCTGAGTGAAAATCACTGTCCTAAGGCCTAGGACAGGAAGTTTAGCAAAGGGAGTTCCAAAGCACGCACACAAGAAAGCAAAATTGGAAAGCAGAACAGGTTAAATATATTGTCACAAAAAGAAATATGAGAGGAAATAAGAACAGTAACAACAACAATAACAACAACAACGTAAAAGTGGAGGAGGAGAAGAGGACGGTGTACGAATATCACAGGATTTTAGAGAAAAGATATATTAGATAGCAACAAGTCTATTCCCTTCTCAGTAAAGACTCATCCAAATTCTTTGCTGCTCTCAGTTCTAGATTTTAATGATAACCTGGGGTTTCATCAAAGGACACTATATAGGTGGTGTTAAATGGACAGAAGCTGTAATTAGTAGTGTAAATATCATCTCTATTTCAAACCAGATTCAGGACAGGATACGGAGTGGAGACTACCATGGTCACCTTAGTCGATGATCTCCGTCTGGTCATCGACAGGGGAAGTGTGACCCTGTTGGTACTCTTGGACATCTCAGCGGCCTTCGATACCATCGACCATGGTATCCTTTTGGAATGACGGAAAGAATTGGGTATTGGAGGCACTGCATTGGAGTGGTTCCGGTCCTACCTCTCGGGCAGGTTCCAGATGGTGTCGCTTGGGGACAGTTTTTCGGGAGCTCGAATTTGGTGTCCCTCAAGGAGTGATTCTGTCCCCAATGCTGTTTAACATTTACATGAAGCCGCTGGCTGACATCATCCGGAGACATGGGGTGGGGTGTTATCAGTATGCTGACAACACCCAGTTATATTTCTCTATGTCTCGGACTGAAGCAGTGACTAAGGATGCCATCTCTCCTCTGAATGCCTGTCTTGGGCGGTAATGGACTGGATGAGGGAAAACCGACTTAAGCTGAATCTTCCGGCAGGCCTTCCCAGAGAATGTGAATATCTCCCAGCTCCAATCCTAGGCCTAAATCCTAAGCCCTAGAGTCGTCTTTCCTTCCAGCTTTCCTTCCCTTGTGCTTTACTCCTAGAGGACCTAGGCCTTAGGTCCGTTTTCCCTGCTACTGTTTTTTACTGCCTATTTTAGCCATTCTATGTTTTAACTGTATTGTGATTTAATTTTCTTTTAAGGGGGTGGTAAGGGAAAGGATGGGATATTTTAACTGTAACTGTTTTTAACTTTTGTTGTAATCCGCCCCGATTGCTTGTTCAGAGGGGCGGACTAAAAATTATTATTATTATTATTATTATTATTAGGTAAAATGGAGGTACTTGCTATAGGAACCCCAAATCCAGGAGTGGAGTTGTGTTAGCCAGTTCTGGATGGGGTCACACTTCCCCTGGAGGATTCTGTCCACAGCTTGGGGGTGCTCCTTAACTCGTCGCTCCATCTGACAGCTCAGATGGATGCGACAGTCAAGAGCACCTGTTGTCAGCTTCATCTGATATGCCAACTGCGCTCCTTCCTGAAGCCGAGGGACCTAGAAACAGTAGTACATGCACTGGTAACCTCTTGATTGGACTTCTGTAATGCGCTATGCTTCTGCCAAGTTTGGAAACTTCAGTTGGCACAAAACATGGCAGCCACATTGATTACAGGAACTTCTAGGAATTACCATATAACACCGGTGTTGAAGTCCCTACACTGGCTGCCTATTGGTTTCCGGGCAAAGTACAAGCTGTTGGTGATTACCTTTAAAGCCCTACATGGCTTGGGCCCAGAATACTTGAGGGAATGCCTTATCCGTATTGTCCGTCTGGCACTCTAAGGTCCTCAGGAAGAAATTTATTACAGCCAAAAAAATTTAGGCTAACTTCAGTTTCCCAGAGGGCCTTTTCTACTACTGCTCCAAAATTATGGAACAACCCGCCAGAGGAGATCCATCACATCTCCACTCTGACAGCTTTTAAGAAAGCTTTCAAGACAGATCTCTTCCGGCAGGCCTTTCCAACTTAGTTACTCTCCCCAGATATAGAGATATCTCCCCCCTCATCCGCCTATCCTTCCCCGTTTGCTTCTCTGCCTTTGTGGAATGTTTTTAATGCCTTTATGTTTCTAATGTTTTTATTATATTATACTATTACTGTTTAATTTCCATTTTAGTACTGGGATTGGGGGGTGGGGGAGGTTTAGGGTTTGATTTTATTGTAAATTTTGCGTATTTTATTGTTGTAACCTGCCCAGATTCTTCGTGATTGGGCAGGCTAGAAATAAATTTTATTATTATTTATTATTGTACACACAGAAGAGCTTTTCTTGCTGCCATTTTCCACAACAGAGAAATACTTTTAAATAGTATTGGGTTTTTACCACAAAGATAGACAAATAAATATTATTTTTAGTTACCAGAGTAATTCTCCAAAGCCAGAAGCTACTGCTTTTGTGTGTGTGTGTGTGAGTATCTTTATCATTCAGTTATTTTTGTGCCATGATGTTGATAACCAGCCTGGTGTCAGAAACGAGAAAGATGCATTTGGAGTTGAAACTATGCATCACAGAACAGAATCAATCTTCCTAATTAACTGCAAATTAGCAATCCCAAAATGAGTGGGATCAACCTGTCGTTACTGGCCAAGAATCGTGCTAAGTATATAGCTTCCTCTAAGTGCCTCTAAATTACTTTTACGCCCGTACAAAGTAACATTCTTTTAATCTAATGCTGCATTAGTGTCATTGGACTCAAAGTTATTGCCCTGTTTTAAATTTCAGCAGATAGGTGGTCAGATAGAAAGATAAACAAATTAATAGACAGATATCAAGGCAGTCTGATACTTTTTATGCAGGGTCCAGGGCAGCTTCTTATAAATCTCATGAAACCACAAACAAGGTACTAATTAGCATAAGACTGTACAAAGAAAACTTTCTTTTCAATAAAGCCATTCTTTAAGGCCTTTCAGCAGTAGTTGTTCATAACAGAGGAGCAAAGTGAGAAAGTGAAAAATAGCAGACAGTGGATTCTGTATGTCATCAATGACCTCAATTAAAATGAGTATTAGTGATTATTTATTTATTTTTTCCAAAAAGAGTATAAGAATCTCTCCAGTGAAGAGAACAAATCAACTTTGAAAATACTGGTGATTTGATGGAAATGAGAGGACTTGGAAGGCAAATTAGTTTAATTTCTTTCCTCATACAACACACACACACACACACACACACACACACAAAGACTGATAGTGCCAACTATCTGTTTGAGTAGTCTGTATAAGAATTATAACCCAGCAAGGGCCTTGTATGTGCAGCACAATGTTCTGGACACAGATTTTTTCTTTTGTACATGGTAGCACATAAATCCTTGAAATAAAAATAAATGTGTTTTTTTTGTGTGTGTGCATAAATATCAAGCCAAAAACAATATATCCATGCACAAGCATCTGTTTGATTGCTCTTGATCTGTTTGATTGCTGATGATTGCTCTTGTTGATAGTAGGGTTTGTGTTTTATTAAAATGCAATGTAGTCATAGAATCACAGAATCATAGAAATGGAAGGGCCCTGAAAGCCATTAAATCCAACCACCTCCTTCAGTGCAGAAATGTACGAATTTCAGCTACAGGATCACAAGCAGTCCCTAGGTAGTAGTGGCATCACTTGATGGGTGTGGAGGATGTGGACCCCACCAGGTGACACCCCACGGGAGGGATAACACTCCAGTGGAGTCTCCCTCCCACTGTGGCAGAGACATGAGCACACCTGGGGAGGGAGATGGGCCAGGGATGAAGCCATGAGGGGAGAGGAATTGGGGGGGGGGGTGCAGGGAGGCAGGCCACTGTCACTGAAACCCTTGGCAGCCCTCCTGCACTGGGTGGGAGATAGCCAAGGCAGTGGCAAGGATGACAGAGGGGCAAACACACCCCTCGTGGCTTTATTGCCGGTCCGGCTCTCTCCCTGGGGAAGATGCCTGGCTGGCAATGAAGCCATGAGGGGTGAGTAGAGGGATGGGTGGGGGCCAGAGCTGGCCCCTGCTGCCTCCTTGCTTGGCAGCCCCC
Source organism: Urosaurus nigricauda (assembly GCA_034509955.1). Lineage (NCBI taxonomy): Eukaryota > Metazoa > Chordata > Lepidosauria > Squamata > Phrynosomatidae > Urosaurus > Urosaurus nigricauda. The sequence continues at coordinate 55,493,765 of JAOEGL010000001.1, forward strand.
CACACATTGGGTGTCCCCAAGACTTAAAGAGTGCAATCATATAATTCCTGAATCTTCTAATCATCAGGCTCAACATGTCCAAGTTCTTCAGCCCTTCCTCATATATTTAGTTCTCCACACTTCTTGCCATTCTTTTTGACCTTCACTTTTTAAAGTATTTATATTAAAACAGATTGCATTTATAGTTCTGTAAGGATATGAAGACCTGGTACAGGCTACTGCTTTGTGGCAGCCTGGGGCCAAAATTAGGGGGCAGGAGTGTGGAGCAACCACATGCTCTCGAGTCCTACCACATGCTGACGGAGCCATCATGGCTCAGCCCCATCCACATGGGGGCAGCCATGATGATACATGCGTGGCGCACTGTCTAAACATCACCATGCTGCATCATCAATGGCACACTCAAGGCAGCGGCCACGCGCAGCAAAAAGAATCCACTTTTAGTAGTTTCTTTTTGCTGCAGACAGAGGCAGTGCCGTTTGGCTGCTGCAGCCTCCATCAAGAGCAAAGATGGGTGGCTCCAGCCTGCCCTTTCAGGGCAGACTGTTGAGTCCTGAAGTCTCAGTAGGAAAGTATTGTGTCTGTGCAAAGATGGAATTTCAAGCTCTGGTACATCTAAATGCATCCCAAACATTGCCCCACGCATTCCAGTGGAGATTTCTGCTTGTTGATTCTCTGCATTTTCAATTTCAATTCCATATCTCTTTGAATTCTACCTGTACAGATTATCACAATACATTCTCATCTTGATTTTTTGTCTTTTCATTCCCCCCTTTCGCGCAGCAGAAAATAACCAACATATTAATAAAAAAATCTATTCTGCACACACAATCTACTCTTGCATCGTCCTCATGTCTCACTTAAACATGTGCAATTCATTCATCCTTGGGCTGTTTAATTTCTTGTTTTTCTAGTATCAATCTTGTTCTCAATGTGGTCTGCACTGGATTTTTCATTTATGTATTTTTTGATTTATAGCACAACTTTCTCCCAGGGCTGGCAAACAAGGTAGCTTCCAACATAATTAAAAAAATTTCCAATAAAAACACAATAAATTATACAGCTTAAGATACAAATTAAATTAATTATACTATTAAAACACCAATTACAAGCATTTAAAAATTCACCACTATAATAAATAAGTGATAAAATATAAAAAGTCCAGCATATCTGTTAAAACCTCTGACCATAATAATGAGTTCCTAAAACTTTGCTGGAGAAGAAAGGTTTCTGTGAGGGGGTTAATACTAATCTAGGAATAGACACCAGGAAGGTCCTCTCTTGTATTTGCTCAAAGCATACCTCTGAAGATGGTAAGACTGAGAGTAGGACCTCTCTTGAAGATCTTAAGACCTGAGGAGCTTTGAATGGGAGAATACTATTTTTCAAATAGCCTAGATACAAGTTGTACAGTGTTTTCTGGGTCATAACCAGCATTTTCAACTGTATCCAGAAATCAAGTGGTACCCAGTGGAGCTGTTTTAGCAAAGGAGTTACATGCTTTACAACAAGGCAACATTAACAATCTGGCTGCTCCATTTTAAAGAGCTGCAGCTTCCAAACACTTGTCAAAACCAGTCCTCCACAGAGTGTGTTGCAGTTATTTTGATAGGATGTAACCAAGGTATCACTATGGTCAGATCACATACATCCAGGAATCACCCCAGATAGTGCACTAGCTTTAATCATGCAAATGCACTCCAGATTACTGCCAGATTTTGGGAATACACATTCAGGGTTCAATGTAGCAGTATATCCAAACTGCCTCATCGAAGGAATGTAAACCCATCTAGAATACATGGAACCCCTGTTCCCTGATCTGCATTTTGACTGAGCAGAAGCACATCTGACTTATCTAGGATAAGCTTCAGTTTGTTCACCCCTAACCAATCCATTATTGACATCAGACATTGGTTTGGAAATAAACAGCTTCCCCAGATCTAGAAGAGGTTGCTGCCATATCAGCTGACCTTCCAACACCAAATAACCTCTTCTAAAGGTTTCATATGAATATTATATTCCATGAAGATATGACAGACGCCCTAAGAGACAATCCATTTCCTCCAAGAACTCCTGTAGCTGAGGGGCAATGATATGCTCCAGGAAAATATTTTAAAAGGGAAACACTGGATACTAACCAGTGGTTATCCAACAAGGTAGTGTTCAGAGGGGGTGTTTTTAAAAATTGTTCCCCAAACTGTCTCTTTTACGCCAAATGGAAGCTTTTCTTGTTACAAAATGGAATTCACCATCCCTTCACCCAATCAGTAAATCCTCTCCTAAGCCAGGAAAGGTAGGGATCATCCCCTGTCCAAAGATCCTATCCACATCCACAAACTGTATAAACTGAAAGATATACATTATTACCAGACAAGCAAGAGGTCAAGTTTCCACCACTAGAACTACAGCATTGACATTGGAATGGATCCAACTGATTTTATTTGCAAAGCATTGAACAAATTGTTCACAGTGAACTGTTAATAATAATAATAATAATTAGTAGTAATTTTTATTTATAGCCCGCCCCTCTAAACAAACAATCAGGGCAGGTTACAAATAGTTGAAGAGTGTACCTTCTCTCATTGGCAAGAATGTAATAGACTCTTGACCACTAGATATAGCTGTACTGGAAAAATCCAGGCATATGCAATGCTTGCAGAGATTTGTTTTGTTTTTCTGCCAGCACTACCACAGAATAGGTCTCTCTCTGAGTTTTAGTGGGGGATACAGACAGCCCAAAGTGGTTGGCTTAGAGCTGCTCCTTTTAGGCTGGATGGACCAGGGCAAACAGATGCTTGGCCCCAATTCAACCAGATTCTGCCTCCAAAAAGATCTGATAAGATCTCCTTCTTTTGGGAGCGAAGAAAGCCGCCCCTTCTCCCAAAGACCCAGTTTTTCCTCCCCAAAAGCCAGCTCTGGGGAAAGTGGTGTCTAATTGCCATGCCCTCAAGTGGGAGAGAAGCCACCCAACATGTAATTGCCAGCCCGGCTTCTGTCTGGCTTGGGGGCATGGTGTGTGCAAATGCAATGGCCCAAGCTAGCTCCAAGCAAGGCTATATGGGCCATTTTAGTCCATTTGGTCAGACTCAATCTGAGTCTTCTGTCTTTGCACTTTAGCTGCCTTCCCACTGCTTCCATCATCAACAGCTATAAATCTATGGTCTGGCTTGGCTCCACTCCATGGGAGGGGATGCTCAGGAGCAATTTTATCCATTGTCCCAGCCATTTCCTTATTGCAGAGGTCAGCAAGAGCTTTGACAGCATTATTTGTGAAGCCAGCAGAATGCAACAGCCCCTAGAAGACAATCCTGATCCATCCAATTCATTTTTAAAAGTGTTTTTTTTAATGTGATAGATCTACCCCTTGCAGATTGCACTGCAAACTCCAAATCATATGGATTTCCACCCACAAATTATTGTTAGCCCCAGAGATGCCTAAGTCTACCCCTCCTCTTCTGATATTAGAGTCATTATAAACTCAGCCTCTGTGATCCTAATGTGGATGCCATTAGTTGCAAGTGAGCAGGTCACACTGGCTAGCTTAGGAGTCGCCAAGAAGATTGATGTTCCAGACACGTTGGAGGTGAGGAAGAGCCTGGCTATGGTCAGAGTAAACAACTCCATCTACCTGACACTTTAAGATGTTCACTACAGGAATACACCCATTCACACCCTATGTCACACCTTTGGAAGACCCTACTACCTATGCATATCAAAGATTTGGACCAGTTGGCCACATCAGTTCCTTGGAATTTGCCCCAGGGCACAAAATTCCTAAAAATTAGGAGACCTTTCCTTTGTTAGTTGGATTAGCTTTGTTTGCAGGCAGAGGTGCTGCCAGTTTGTACTTTGCTAAACCCCTCTTTCACTTGCCAAATTCCAGTGACCCGGGAGCAATCGAGTTCCCATTACTCCTGTCCCGGAACATCATCAATAGGAGCAGCATCCAAACATGAGTAGTATCTCCATTAGAAGGCCTTACTCTGTTCCAACCTAACACCTTTACAGTACTTCTCAGTACTTGTGTGCTTGTGTGAGTGAATGTTGAGTGTGTTGGTTTTTCCCCTTAGAAATAAAATCTGATAATATTCAGTTCTCCCAGAGTGAGCCATTCCTAAAGCAGAGCTCCTGTCCTGGTTACAAGATGTTTGAATTTGCACTGGGTAATTTTACAATTAAACCTGAAGTCAATTCACAATTGATGTGAACAAAATTCTTACACATCCTTACATAAGGTGAACCCCTTATTATTTCTTTAAGTCTCACTCTTCACAGCCACTTACTATGCTGCCCTGCCCTTGTGTACATATGGACTGTGCACAGCATAAATATCTCTTGTGCTCCCTTCCATCTGTATTCCCTGTTCCACCCACAAATTTCCACCCACAAATTATGTTTGAACTTGCACTGGGTAATCTTACAATTAAATCTGAAGTCAATTCATATTTGATGTGAACAAAATTCATATCTGATATGAACAAAAGTCTCTGCTCCTTTTCTTTTTCTCTCATACACTGACTTACTATCTGGTAGGTATCTATATTCACTGGCAAAGAACATTAAGTTGCTCAGCTACTTGCTCATGCCAAGGGGAATAAGAAAGAGACTAAGCCAGCAGTCTATATATAGTTACCTGGAGTAACCCCCACTGAATAAAGTGAGACTGATTAGATATATACAAGACTGTGCTGTAATGCAGTAGAGAAAAGAGCTTCAATATATAAAAAAGTCCTCCAGGTCACAATTTACTGGCTCCTGATCTTGGAAAGAACACCTGTGTCTAGGCCAAGCATACTTAAATGCCACTAACCAATTACAATGATCTATATGCAGACTGAGAGCCAGCATGGTGTGGTGGTTTGAGTAGTGAACTAGAACTCGGGGAGATCAGGCTTTGAATCCCTGCTCAGCCATTGTAATCCACTAGTGACTTTGGGTAAATCATACACTCTCAGCCTTAGAGGAATGCAGTGGCAAAATTCTGAATAAATATTGCTAGGAAAACACCTTGATATGGTCACCCTAAGTCAAAATCCACAGTTGGGCAATACCTGTATTAGGACTGATCAAACACCCACTAGAATATGCAAGATTTTGGATTATCTAGAATTCCCCATCAGGCTACACAAAAAAGGATGATATGTCATGTAGGTTGATAAAGAATTCTGGAAAAAAACCTTCTGTGCATTTATTCCTACCTGGACAAGGGATAACACATGCAAAAATGTTTTGTACACATAATTATCTAGCAATTTAGTAGCTAGAGCTGTGTGTATCTTACCAAGGAAATTATGGTGGAATCCCACTGACCAGCTCTTTAAAGGAGGAAAGCACGATGGAAGGGAGCCTGGATTTAATCCTTTTAGTTTCCATTTTCCTGCCAAACAGATTACTATTGGGATTTTAAGCTCTTTTAGTGGGCTATGCTTGCACAGCCCTGGCTGCTGCACATATGCTCAGTTAAATCAGGGCAGGTGCATTTAATGATACTTGAAGGTCCCTTCTATCATTACAAAAAGAATATTTCAACACTTGCATTCTAAAGGCTATTTATTGGTCTCAAAGAAATCAGTGAGAGTGTTCAGAAGATTGGTCATGTACCATTAATACAGTAAAGATAAAGGTAGTCCCTTGATATGAATATCTAGTTGTAACTGACTGTAGGGGGCAGTGCTCATCTCCATTTCTAAACTGAAGAGCCAGCATTGTCCAAAGACTGCTCTAGTGGTCATGTGGCACTGTTACTTTACCACTGAGAAGTGGTACCTATCTGTCTACTTGCATTTGCATGCTTTCAAACTGCTAGGTTGGTAGAAGCTGGGACTAGTGACAGGAGCTCCCCCATTAAGCAGCACTCAGGCCTCAAACTGCCAACCTTCTGATCAATCCCAGCATTTGTTTTTAAAATTTGACACTAGTGTCCCAGGCAGGTTTTCTTCAAAAGGTCATACTGATCTCCGATAACTTCTTCTGAAATCCTGTATAAGTCTCCAGCCAGAATACTGTACATGTTGCTTTGCACGAATTATCAATAGAAAATTTAAATCTCTTTGTAATCCAGAATGCTTGTGATTATTTTAAACAAAACAGAAAAAATGTAATTTCTATATATTTTGAGTTGAACAAAATATATCAAAGAATTTCTTAATCAGACTACCCAAATTAAGGATTCTTGGATCCATTAGGAAAAATCTTACTCATAATGGAAACATGGCTAAGTTTTAAAAATTAGTCCTTACATGCACTGTGTATCTGTGAGTAAATTGGTTTTCTACTAGATATTACATCCAGCTCCATTCCCAAGGTTTATAGCAGGAAACAACACATTTAAATACTTCCAACATATACAACGTACATTAAAATCATGCCAAAACAAATTTATGCTAATTCCATACCTTCTGGCTTAACTTAACTAGTCCTAATAAGATCTTATAAAAGATATTATGGCAATTCTTGAGAGAAAACAAGTTACCTATCTGAGTGTTCATAGCCCCTATTTAAATATCTCTGTGTATCTTGATGTAAGAAATTGGCACTGTTGGGTGAATTTAGAGATCTTAAGAAGATTTGAAAGAACAAGCAATCAACTAGGTATGCAGAATTCAAGCTACGTAGAGGTTTGCAAGTCTAAACCAGGACCTGAATTGAGGATAGTGCTTTAACACTGGTATAATGTATTCCCACACAGCTGTTTTCACACATCAGGAAATAATCTGTGTTCTGCAGTGGCTGCCATTTTTTAAAAGTTCCGATTAGTAATCCTGTGTCCAGTTCATTATGGTTGTTCAGTATTAAGCATTTATAAAAATATGATTATAGCCTTGTTGTGAAATTGGATTGATAAAGTGTTCCTGCTCAGAACAGAGAGGGCAATGCATATCAGTATCTGGGACCCCACACACCTACAAGGCTTCCTATGCTTTGTGGACCACAGGAAGAGCAGACCAATAAAGAGAAACACCACTCTTCAGTTGAAATCCAACTAGTTGACAGAGGTCTGTGTGAATATGGCTTCCGACTATTTGGAAGGACAACAGAGAGGGAGACAAAAAGCCCTTTCTCATGTTTCCACCAGCTCCCTAGAAGGGGCCTAATTCAGCCATTACTCTTGAGCAGCTAGTTTATGAACATTTTTCAAAGGTAGCTCATGTAAAACTCAAGCAGTTGGCACACTATCCTTAAATGTGCAAACATTCTGGCTCCCACCAAAATCTGGGTCAAACAGACATGTGTCTGGAAAAACTGAATCAAGTGCCTTACTTACATAACCAGGCAGCTGACCCAAGGAAATCTGCCCAGATAGCACTGGACAGAGTCTACAATAACCACAGCATCAAGTTCTGAGAGAATACAAATGAGTTTTTCTTCAAAGCGCTTAGCAAATTTATTAGAGCAGGCAACTGAGGGATCCCAATAGACTCCCCACTTCTCAGAATAACTCTGGTGGGCAGCATGTTGAAAAAAGGTGATAGACACATAATAAGATTTTCTGGGGGTTTGGTCAACCTCATGGCCACATAATAAGTGGAAAACCCACATTTTCCTTCACACCTTTGGCTGAACAATGTTGTTCTCATATTCTGTTTCAGTGAACCTAAGTCATCACAAACAAATGGAATTACTGTTACCCTACTGACACCCTTGCCCACTCTTCTTTCCCTCCTGTTTCTACTACATCCAGTTTTAAATATATCTTGTTAATTACTTCATGTTATGCCATGCAAATCTGTGGTGGAACATAATTAAATAAAAAAAGAAATTTAAAATGTACAGGAATGCTGAATGTTAATGTATCATTTTGCAAGAATGTTTCTGTGTTGTGTTTGAATTGGCTGAGTTCAAATCTATGTAATCAAACATTTCCATTGAGGTTCAGAAAATTGGGGTTCTATTTAACAATAATTTTGTGAAACTTTCATTCCTAGACACATAGCTAATATTATTTTCCTGGGGCAAGTTGGAAGCAATGAATAACAGGAACAAAGACTTGCTTTTACATCATATTTTCTTCATGGTTCTTATCCACTAGCTTTATAGGGCATAATCCTTTGGCAGGCAACAGCACAATTAGAATTTGACAACAGTAACTTATAACGTTAATCAGTGTCTTAGCAGCCACTGACATCTGTTTTGTCACAAAGTTATGTTTGCTTCTAGACCAAAAGTAAAGTTTTCTCATTTCCCATACTTATAATTAAAACCAGAGATTTTAAACCAAGTGGTTTGGATTTATTCCACTGGATTCATTGATATTATTCCAGAACACACTACCTGAGTATACAGTATAACTAAATACCATAAACTAAACACTACACTTACACTTACCCATGAGTTAGTCTTATGAGGTCAATGCCCCTTATTCATAGTAGATGGAGTTATATTTATTTCACTATGGAAAACCTGAAACCAAAACAACATTTTTGGACTCAGTGAGATATCCAGTTGAAATGGATATCTGAAAATAATGTGGAGAATCAACATTTTATTTTGATATATTACTCTATGTGGTAGGTTGGAGAAAGTGGCTTTGTTTTGAAATAGTTTTACACTTTTACAAAACCTACTGGAGCATGCTATATTGCACAACATTCCATACTACTGGTATAGCACATTGGTATTAAGACTGGAGTAATGATAACACATGGCTGTGTTTTAAGGCACTGCTACTCAAAGTGGTGCTCCTTGGGCCAGTGACAGAGCATAAGCCATTGGCTGCTGGACTGCAAACTGTCTCCGGGGGGGGGGGGGGAGTAGGTGTAGCAAATAGTTAGAAATATTGCTGGACCCTCATGTCAGAGAGCCAGAGAACATTTAAGAACAAAGTACTCTTTCCTCTGCTTTCATAACAGAAAACCTGACTATACAGCTGGTGCTATATAGGGTATAATTATTTTGTATGAAAATAAGATATATCAACATATTATCCCTTTGCATAAATGTATATGTCCGCATTGGTATAAGAATACTTATTTACCTTGCAATGTTTTCATAAAGAGTACTACCAACGACACTACCTTTTCATGGTGGTGGGATTATGTGCTGCTGTGAGGCAAGAGACGATGCTGATGGCACTGCAGTGTTGCTAGTAGGGCCTCACATTTCAGACAGACCTTTGCTGAGGAGCCAGGCTAACTGTGCCAAACAGCTACTGTGCAGCAGCAGTAGATGGGGGTGACATGGCAGTGGCACCATAGCTAGTACTGTACTGCACAGAAGGAGGCACAGTAAATCCCTCTTGAATGTCTTTTATCATAATTCTAGGGCCATAGAAATGGTTTGTACCTGTGTGAGTGGTCAAGTGCCAGACCTAGCTCTCCTTTCCAGTGCCTTAACCAGTGCTTTTTGCTATACCTGTTTTATCTCTTTCATTGTTTTGCTTAGTTCCTTGCTTTGCCAACCTCAGGTTTGTTTCTTTCAAAAGTCTTCATACACTAATTTATTTGGCTGATTTGGGGTGCTGCTCACCAACGTCTGTTCTACCTCAGTCAGCAAAATGTCCTGGGCCTGGCCTGATTGTGACAATGGCCTCTAAGTCCATACAAAAGATCCCAAAGACATAAGTACCACTGAAATTAATGAAATTGAGGATGCGTTTACACTGCAGAAATAATCCAGTTTGATGTTGCTTTCACTGCCATGGCTCCACCCTATGGAATCCTGGGATCAGTAGTTTGTTGTGGCACCAGAACTCTCTGATGGAGAAGACTAAATTATAAAATCATAGAACCATAGAGTTGGAAAAGACCACAAGGGCCATCCAGCCCAGCCAATCCCAGAATTCTATAGCATTGGGCCATGGCAGTGAAAGCAGTGTCAAACTGGATTATTTCTGCAGTGTGATGCAGGCATAGATGGCATTGTGTTAAGTCACAAGTCACATTGTTTTCAGTGATACCTACGCATAGCTACTTTTCCCTAGATTGTGCCCAGTGTGCTCCCTTTATTACATAGCCTCATGTCTACATATGACTCTTCCAGAGGTTCCCTTAAGACTCCTCCTTCATAATTCAGCCATCAGGAAGTGCTTAGAGAATGAAGAGCCATCAGTCATCACTGCCGCCTGGAGTCAAAGCACATCACCTTTGTGAGCATCAAAGCCTTATAAAAAGAGTGCCCTGAGGCCACTCCCAAAACCAGGTTTGTGTGTGGCTGTACTCAAGAGTGCAGCTAAGTCACAAAGATGGCTCAGCCTCAGCTTTTAGCTGTCAGAATCAGGTATTTTGTTGTGTGTATAACATCACCATTTCCAGGCAGGTGAGGGGGATGGGAGAAGAAACAAAACGGAGCTTCCACCTTCAATTGAGAATCTCTCAAACTAATCAGTCATAGGGGAGGCTAGATGTCATTTTGACATATTATTTAGTGCCTTTCCCCATTCCCCCCCCCCAGACAAAAAATGTCATTTCTTTTAATTAGAAAAACAGTGTTTGCCATACACAGAACTTAGAAATACACCTCCCATCTTCTAATGACACCTTTCTCTACAATTTAAAAACAGACAGGAGGATTTTATTATTATTTCTGTTAAGTTAATATCATTTTTTTTTTTTTTTGTATAGCAAAAAGCACACATGGCTATAATTTAGTGATCTCCTGTATTCCTCTTGTGGCAAATTGATAGGATAATTTTATTATGAGTGGAACAACGACTACAGGGAATGAGAGAGAATCTCACCTAACTCCACATAATTCAGTTGACTAAATGTAATACTTGCATTACACAAGGAGATAATGAATACAATCCCAAGCACCAGTAAAAGCTGCACCATCTCAGATTCCAGCTTTTGTCAAAAGACTATCCCATAAATCATCCCTGAATCTTATTTAATGTCAAAAGCCAGTAATCTGAATGAGTCCAGTGGGGAGCATGTTTCAGAATACAGTACACACTTACTAAGGCACATGCTTAACATCCCTTGCAATGATAGGCTCATGGAATCTGTGTGTTTTAAGGGCTTTTTAAAAACATTTTAGTAAAATGATTTTACATAACACTTGTTTCTGGTTTATCAACACTCTTTTAACAATTTTATAAATTAAAGTATCAGTACAGCCAGTATTAGTAAACCATTACCAGTTGAACCATAAATGTTTTTATATGTTTCTCCTTCTTTCTTATTAAAATATTACCTACATAGTCATAAAGTATTATGCTAAATCTTTATACTGATGCCAGTAACACAATAGCTGCCAACTGGACTAGAAGCAAAGGCTATTTTAAGGATGGAATCTCAGTTAGTATGCCCACTTAATTTTAGAGTAGCGTTACATTTACTTACTTTTAAAAATGCATATGTAGGCCAAATCCACAGTATTTTTCAGAGGCTTTCAGAGCTCTAAATCAATCACTCTATTTTTGAATAAATGAGCAATCCTGTCTATGGGCATGATTTAAATCAAACTATCTACAGTGAATTTTAAATAATTTGGGTTTATTAAAAATACAAAATATATTATGTTATTTGAAAACAATACATATATACATCTATCCTTTTAAAAACAACAACAAGGAGGTATGCATTCTGCAGAGTAAACTTTCCACTCCCCAGTATTTAGGCATGGATAAAATAATCCATATACTGTCCTTCACTCTCTAAAGTGTAGTTGGCAAAGTGCTGCCCTATGTCTCACCAAGGCTGCATCCTCACTGCAGAAATAATCCAGATTGACACAGCTTTAACTGCCATGGCTCCATGCTATTGAATCTTGGGAACTGTAGTTTGTTGTGGCACCAGTGCTTTCTGATAGGGAAGGTAAATGTCTCACAAAACTGTGATTCCCAGAATTCCATACCACAGCCATGGCAGTTAAATCAGTGTCAAACTGGATTGTTTCTACAGTGAGAATGCAGCCCAAGACTGTTGTGACCCTGATCCTCTCCAAAACAGTTCCTTTCAGACCATCTTTCCATGGCCAAAAAAAGGGTGAACTGCTTTCCCTGAAAGTCTCTTGGAGAAACAATCCATCTTCTAAATAGGTTCTATTTCCCATCCTCCTCCACTTTTTAATGTAAAACTCTTGGTTTTTCAAAACCAGAAATGGACCTTTGGACACTTCCATTTTTGACCTCTCACTTTTTTCTTTTTCTTTTTGTTTGGCTTTAAAAAAAAATCTGTGGCTTCCAGGGTGTCTCAGTGGTAGATAAGTGGTCTCTAAACCTGACAAAGAGTAGAAACGGCAACTAAAAAGTAGCAGCTTGGAGTTTCCCCATTTAGGCTAGATTTGGGCCACAGAAAATGGACACGCAGTCCCAATTCAGCCAGCTTCTGCCCCAAATAGGAACGGAAAAAAGCCACTCCTTTGCCTCTCGAGACAGCTTTTCACTGGCTCCGGGACATGTGGCATCTAAACACCATGGCCCCAAACTAGATAGAACTGTGCAATTGCTGGCATTGCTTTTGTCCGGCTTGGGGGTGTGGCACATCTAAATACCGGACTCCCAAACCATCAAGAAACCAGCTTTATCGGGCCAATGCTCCTTGCTCTGAAATGAAAATAAATTTTGAGCATTAAAGCATTAACAAGGAGTCCAGGCTGATCCTCACTGGGGAAGGAATTCCTCAACTAGGATGCTTGAACTAAAAAAAGCCCTGTTCTGTATTCCAGCCAAGCATTTCTCCTGATGGCAGAATGCTTGCTGAACAAGGCCTCTGAAAATGATGGCAGTTGGCTGTAGACAACTCTATGAATAGTGTTATGTAATGTTCTCAGCCATTTTTTTTACTTGAAATCCTTAGTTGAAAGGTAGTTTAGCATAATTGCTCCCTCAGATTGTGGCCAAGCTGGGAAACGTTATTAATAAGGAAGAACAGATAAGATAAGAGAGGCTGCAACACTGCTTTTGCCTGAGCTTTCTGAGAAGAACATGATTCCATCCCTCTTTTGCTCCTGCTGAATTAATTGAGTGCAAACTGTGTTTCCACTTTGAACACAATTTTCAGCAGCTGAAGTAAGCTGAGGACAAAGGGAAAAGTGGAAGGAGGAGAGAAAAATTTGACCTCTTAAAAGCAGGTGAAAAACCTTTGACTATCGTTGCCAATCTTGGACAGTTGGAGGGTATGACTTTAATAACTGTGGTGGGGGGGTGTCAGCAAGTGTTGCTTCTTAATACAACCTGGTAACAAGCAACACTTGTTGAAATTCCCTCTTTCAGATAATCATTAACAGTATATGATTCCCGTTTTCACTCTAGCAACTCTAAGGGTGAAAATGTGGTACATTAAATTTAAATGCAGTTAAATCATGGCAGAAATTAGGCTTGAAAAAATAATTGATTTATAGCTCAGTTTCTTAGACACTTTCTGTAATCCAAGACATAATTGTATAAATTCTTGAAATTATCTTGTAAGTGCACTAACAATACTGTATGAGGAAATCTGAAACAGCCCTTATTAAGAATTAATGCATTCCAAGAATCTGAATGGTAACAATGATCCATTTTTGAAATTCTAATACATCTTTCAAGGCTTTTCCAATTAAAAGATATGAATTTTCTGCTGAAAATATTTGACCAACCATTTCCAACAATCACACCTTCCTTTTCTTTACATATTGGGGAAATTAAAAACAAAACAGCAGGATGTTGATTTGTTATAAATTACTTTCTATATTGTTAAGATATGTGAGGTGGCAATTAAAACCCTGATCCTTCCACTTATATATGTAAAATCTCAATCAATGCAGTTAGCAGAATCTGAGTGTGCTATATACAGCACACGATAGCTACAATCAATCATTCTGTGAGATAAAAAATGAAATGGAATCATTCAACAGACATCTCTTAGCAAGAGATCTGTGGGGTTTTTTTTAGATCATAAGATCAAGTTGATTATTTTTACTTTAAATCTATTTACTATTTAAATCTAAGCCAGATTTAAATTCAGTTTTCAGAAAAAAAAAAACTAGTGTGCGAATCCACTCCTTCAATAATGTCTGTTTAAGCTTTTGCATCCTCCCTCTTATCTTGTGCTTCAAGGAAGTTTGCTATTCAAGAGGTCAACATGCACACTGAAACTTCAGCTTAAAGCTATGACTCTAGGAGATAAGATATGTCTGGAAATACATGCCTAATTTAATATCTCACCAATGTTTACTTTGCAAGGTGGAAAAAAATTCCTTTGCATGCATTTTCAATCAAAAGCCAGAGAACAAGGCAGGTCTCTGACAAGAGCTGGGACAAACCAGCAAGCTTGAGCTGGAATGAAAAGTCAGCAGTAGTGGAATGTGAGTCATACCAAAAGTTTTGAAAAATGCTTTCTTCTATAATCACAATATAAAACAATGAAACAGGAAATGAAACTCACAGCAAGCACAGCACTAATCTTATGTTCCTCTCTCCCACCAGCTGTCTGGCTGTGATTTTTGGTCATTTTGGTTCCATGTGCTTTTTAGTAAAGGTTATCATCCCCTCAAACATCTAGACATCAAGTGCACAGGAAACAAAATCTTGCCTTACTCAAGGCAGACATGAATCCATCCTGCCCAGTGAATCACTAAGAACTAAATTAGGGCAGTGCCAAATTCATATGGGCATTCTTTTTCACAACGAAAAGTACTTTTTAGTGAGTGGATGAAGTGAATATTTTCCTACAGCACCGTGATCTCATGTTGAGGGGAGAAACAACTTTGCCATAAGAACTGCAATGCTACTCCTTAGAGAGAGGGAAGGTCACATTACACCTACCCTTTTGGGGTCACTCACAGGTTTGCTTATTTGTGAGGGTGAAATATTCTACCAAAATAGGGCTTGTTTTTTTGGCTCAGGGTCAGTATTAATCAGACATATTGCATTTAATATGACCCTATTTCCCATCAATGTGAGGTGTTGAATAAACATTATACCCATTATATTTGCTAGCTGTTCAACTGATTCAGAGAGAGGTTAATCCTCATGACATCAGCTAATTCTTCAGTTATAGCTGAGCTGGTTCTTTGAGATTTACAGGTTGATGTCCTACTGCTGCACATGAATATTGTATACGCTTTTGCTTATACTGGAAAGAGGAGATTGGTCATGCTGGATTGTACTGTAGGGAACCTTTTAATAACCATTGCAAAGTAATCGTGGTTTTGAGAAGGATATAAAAATGGACAGTTCCAGGTTTAAGGGGAGTCTTGGGAAGATACCCTCCAGCAGGTCTCTGCCCTATAAGTTATATAATTGCCCAAGTATCTAAGCAAAAATGGGGCAGATGAGCATAGCTGCCATCATGGCATGCTCTCCTGGGTTGGCCTTAGGGGTAGGCAAGCTGGCCAAGGCATCAAGCTGAAGTCTTGCCAAGTTGAATTTGGTGATTTGGTATTTGTTCAGTGCATTGTCTGTAGTGAGACAGAACAAACAAACAAACAAACAACAACAAAAAAGAAGTACTTTTCCCAATGTTCCACATGTTTTGTTGTTGTGTTCCTTTAAGTTTATGGTGACCCTAAAGTGACATGTTTTGTTTTGTTTTGTTTTGTTGGCAGAATTTCTTCAGAGGAGGTTTGCCATTGTCTTCCCCTGAGTCTGAAAGCATGTGACTTGCCCAAAGTCACCCAACAGGTTTCATGGCTGAGCAGGGGATCAAACCCTGGTCTCTAAAATCATAGTCCAACACTCAAAGCACATACTATGTCACATTGGCTCTTCATATGTAAAAGGTAAAGGTAAAGGTAGTCCCTTGACATGAATGTCTAGTTGTAACCAACTGTAGGGGCGGTGCTCATCTCTCTTTCTAGCACTGTCTGAAGACTGCTCTGGTGGTCATGTGGCCAGCATGACTACACCAAACACTGTTACCTTCCCACCAAAGTGGTACCGAGTTATCTACTTGCGTTTGCATGCTTTCGAACTGTTAGGTTGGCAGAAGCTGGGACTAGTGGTGGGAGCTCACCTCATCAAGTGGCACTCGGGCCTCAAACTGCCAACTTGCTGATCTTGCAATCAAAAGAGTCATTGTCTTAACCACTGAAATGAACTGGTATCAGTTAGTTTTAAAATACAGCCGGCCCTTCTTATCTACAGATTTTTTTTATGGCTTGAAAATGTTTTTTAAAAAGTACAAATTCCAAATATCAAACCTTGATTTTCCATTTTATATAAGGGACACCATTTTGCTATGCCATTATATTTAATGGGACATGAGCATCCACGGATTTTGTTATCCAGAGGGGATCTTGGAACCAAATCCCAGCGGATAACAAGGGCCCACTGTATGTTCTGTTTTAATTTTTTGTGAGATTTCTCAATTAAAAAAGTAGTAGAACAAGTGTCTGCTCTGAGTCAGTATTAACTAGTGCTGTTATAATGTTCACTATAAATAACACTAGAAATATAAGTTGTAAGCTTCTCACTGGGGGGGGGGGGCATGAAGGCATGTTGCCTGTAAGTCCTATTTATCTGTACTCCATCTATTGTTGGACTCTAAGCAGCAATAAATGGGAAGGTTGGGTTAATGATGACGCCAAAGTTAACACCATGGCACTGCATAGGCCCTAGTTCATGCATTCCCACCCCATGTCATGTTGGTGTGTGGAGGGGTTGCCATGCTTCAGATCTATGTAGAAATAGCTAGTATTTTTTCTTCCACAAACTTGGTTAGAAAATGTTTCTGTTTGTTTTGGGGTGGCCCTATTTAGTTGCCTTACTGACTATATGGCCACATTCTTTGCTCTTAGATAGAATGGTAGTGGTGTACTTGAAGAGATCTACAATGCTGGAGTTTTCATCTTGCAAAGCATCAAAACAATGGGAAAATTTAAGGAAACTAATTACTCTTCATGATGCCTGATGAGCATCATGGTAGGATGGTAGGAGGCTCTGTGTACAATTACAAAACCAAATAGCAAAAATATTATGTAGTGATGAAAAAGGTTAAAGAGTGCTTTGTTCAAAAACAAATGATGAGACTTTTGAAGAGCATGATTTTTATATGAGAAATGAGGCAGGGTAGATAATGAAATGGAAGAAGAAACTAGTGGAATTTGTATCTGACATCAGCCTGCTGAATCAGACTTACAATTATGCTGACAGAATCTGTGATAATAATCCAAACTGTACTTGTTATAAGAGTCATAAAACTCTATTGGGAAATCCTGAAATCACTTTTGAAAAGGTCCTCATGGTTTCCTAGGTGCCAGCCTAGCTTCTATAGTAGCACCCAAGAAACTGCAAAAAATGTGAAGCCTCATCCATACTTTTCCAACAACAACATACAACACAGAAACATCCTAGGACAGAAAGCTAAAAAATGATAAGATAACTGGAGACAAAAGCAACTGAAGAAGAAAATATAAGAATTTTGATAAATGGCTGATGAAATCGCCAACCTATACAATAAGTAGCACACAGTAACTAACACACTATGACCAAAAGACTCAAGAATTTTGTAAGAGTCTGCAACCAGGAGCACCATGTGCAATAGAATTAACATAGGACACATCTTTATATGACTGCAACAGTGAGGAAGACTTTTGTTCTTTCAATTACTGAACTAGAATATTTTTTTTAAAATCAGTGGAATTATGACAACATTTAAACTCAGTACTAAGGTAAAACAAAATCATGCTTAAATTCATTGTTGTATATTTAGAGTGTAAGAAATGTGTATTGTCTCTTCTCCAAACTGAATGTGAACCTGAAATTAGACACAATAGGAATGCTAGAAATCTTCATTATGCAATTGTTCCAAGAAACTAATGCATTTAATTGATTCAGAATGCATAAAATTCTCAACAATATATCAAAGATGTTGATCATCATCAGCATAACCAAAAGAATACAATGAAGTTTTCAACTGAATATAGAACAAAGCTAACTTGTTCAATGCTCTCATCACTCTCCTTTTAGTCTAATCCAGAGAGAGAGAGAGAGAGAAGAGAGTACATGACTGGTTTCATTTGGCATTATGGGGACAGGAGGATAAGAAGAACCAATAGGGTGGGTGAATTCACTATCTATTGTAGAAAGAGGGTAGATTTCTAGGTTTACACTAGATATTATAAAATTAATAAATAAATTAAAACAGAACATTTCCCAGTCCTTAAAAGGGATGAAATTGCTAGTAATATGGTTAAAAAAAATCACACAGACGCACAGAGAGAGATTTTGCTATTCTAGTAGGGAGTAGATCATAAGAATCCAGGTGGTCACCCTCCCTTGGTATCTCCTCCCAACCTGGGATCTTCCACAGTTAAAGCATGTGAGTGAAACTGTTGATGTCTGATAAGGTAGTTCCAATGAAACATGGCTTGCACAAATACTATTTAACAGAAATATCAGAACAGGTTACCTACCTATCTTCCTGGACAACGATGTTACAAAAAAGGGTGATGTAACTACCTGAAAAATAATAGACAAAGCAAAACTAAAGTGGGACTATGGGAATGGTTTCAGAGAATTACCAGCCCTGAAGAGCAATTATAAGATATCTACTACATTCCTGAAAGGAAGGGCAAGGTAAGTGTAATATTTGTGGATTTACAGTTGTATTTACTCTTTTCCAGTAACAGAACACAATACTTGCTTGCTTTTTTATGTTTATATTTCCCATGCTCTTTCTTGTGGGTTTCATGTTTCTTTCATACTTCTAATATGTCTGTAATTTGTTTTATGTTTTTCTTTAACTAGATGGAGTGATCTTAAAATTTACACAAATGCAAGAGGAAATGGCAATCTTTATGCATATCAGGGAGTGTTTTGTGAAAAGAAGAGTATTGATGATTCCTATTGATAAACTGTTTTTTTGGGGAGTGTGCTTAGTAGGTTGCAGTCAGTGTCATCTATGAAATGACTATGACCCAATCTAGATGGGCACAAAGATAAGGTCTTAAATGGAGGGCGGCAGCAGCCCCCTTCTCCCCTCGGCACCATCAAGGAAAGTGGGGTGCAGCGGGCTGGGGCCTCTGAGGCTGTCGGGGCGGCAGCCTTGGCCCCGTCTTGCCACTTAAAGGGGCGGCTATAGACCGCCCCTTTCAGACAGTCTGTATCGTTCCAGAATGTCTCATTCCTTACTGCATATCTAAATATTTATATTGGAAAAAATTGGTTGTAATAACAACTAAAGTTTAAGACACTGCTTTCAGGTTGTAAGGATTTTTTAACAGAACATTTACAACTATATGGCTCAACAATAGAATAGAAACCTTGGAATGCTCTACTGATTGTAGTTGTATCAACCAGGACTTTTGAAAAGACAGAAGAGTAAAAACACAGGTATAAATACAGTCCACATCAATCAAATTTAAAATCCCTCTCAGTTGTTTATATATTGTTTCTGAAGGCACCAAGACTATACACATAGGACTGATATGGAAGTTCCTATTCAAGAATGTGTGTATCAGAATTGACAGGATTGACAGGTTAAAAGGGAGACTTTCTATTTTCAGAATGAGCAAAACTGGGATTGGGGTGGGGTCAACATTCACTAGTTGGTGCTCTCAGTTGGGGGTTTCTGTACTATTTTTACTGGAAGCTTCTGTCAGAGCAACACTATATCATCACCCAATTTTGTTCTAACAGGCCAAGCATAAAAAAACCCACACAGCCCCATAGCAACTGGTGGCTTACAGGAAGAATCTTCGGCTACCATCAGTAAATTTTACTCCTCAATTTTGCTGCCTCTGAATGGAGCAAATAAATGGCGGTTGTGAGTTTGTAATGGATTTTGTATATCATGCAAAACATTATGGAAGCCAGGGAATTAAAGCAGCTAAAACTGCAGGTGAAGTCCAGCTGAGCAAAACTTACCAGATCAAACAACTACAAAAACTGAGAATTGCATGTTTCATCAGGAAACTATATAGGGTGACTTGAGTTAAAAATAAAATAACAAATGGTAATATAGTATTACAAGTTCAGAGTCTGTTACAGTATATTTAATTAAGGATTTTGGAGGGATTTAGAAATGGAAATGTTAGGAATCCATCACAGTTAGTATACATAGTATTTAGTTTATATTTTCATATGACATCTAGTATCACCTGAACAAATCTTCCCTTCCCCCACTCTCCCCTTCCAAGGTCTGCTACGGAAGATTCTTCAAACCTCCACAGCCAGTTTAGGGGCTCATAGAAGGAATGAAGATTCTACCATTCTGCTTATCTGTGCTGTTCAGTTGGCCCAAAGAAACACCTTTGGATAGAACCTTTTCTATGTCTCTCTTCACTAACTATTACTTGATTCTCCCACATTTGATATAGCAATAACAAGTACATTTCTGTACCTCTTACCAATATACTAAGCAGTTTACAAAGTGTAAGCTAATTACTAAGAAGCTGAGTACTCATTTTAGTGAGCTATGGAAGGATGCCAGGCTGAGTCGACCTTGTGGTTTGTGAGTGAGTGGCTGCAGTACATGCATTCAACCACTACATCTTGTGATAAAGAACTCTGTAAATTAATTATGTATAGCATGAAGAACCATTGCTTTTCAGCAGTCCCAAACCTGAAGCAAAAAATCAAAAGCTGTGGCAGCAGTCTGCAAATTGTTAACTTTGAAGTAATCCTTTCAGTTAAAATATTCTGGAGTCAGTGGTTTTGAGGCTGTGGATTTTAGCTATATTCTCTGGCCATAAAGTTGGTTTAAAACATACACATCTGCCCTTTTGATTAAACAAATCCAATGGAGCTTAGCATTTTTCACATGAAAATGAATGTCTGGTGAACCTTTTGTTGCCAAATAACGGAGAGAGTGAGAGAGCAAAATACTGTGAATTTGTGGCGTCTGTTCTGTGGTGTGGTAGGAAGCTACAAGGTTCTGAAAATAATAGGCACTTATTATAATCTAAAAAGTGCCATATTCTGGAATAAAAGACACTGTTTTAAAATAAGAGATGTTCTGAAAATAGGGGACATCTGGCAGCCCTAGGTAAGCCAAAGGTTTCCTTTGAAATAAAATTTAGCGTAGAAAGAAAATTGGACAAAATATAGTGAACACATGGTTCTAATAAAACACACGATACCAGTATAGTATATAGTTCTTGATTGCAACAAGATTTCTATAGAGGGAGTTTCACATAAATGCTCAATTTGACAGGGGACTGAGATGGAGGGAGCTGAACAAGGTTGCATGGTATTATGGCCCTTGCATACTGATGAACAGAAAAAGCAACCTGTGCCCAAAATTTGAATGATTGTGCTAGTGCTGGATGGGTGGGGTGGCCAGGGTTAGAGCAGTGTCCCCTTTACAAAATTCAGATAATCAAGAGGAAAGGTAAGCCCTGCTATAGATTCTAATATGTCAATCTGGCATACATTTATACATATCGAAGTCTCATTGGAGTAACTGGATGTAGGCATATTTGATTTTTGTTCAACATTACAGCCAAGATGATTCATGAAAACTGCACAAAGAACCTTGTGCTAAATTGAAGCAGAATGAGAAAAATAAAATAAAATAATTGGCTATAGTGTACATTTTTCTGACTTCAAGGATATTACTGTTTTATTGTGAACATTCTGTTCGAATTACACTAGCTTGATATATTCATTTGTGACAGTTTATTATAAACAACACTAAACATGACAACTAAACTAAACACAATAACAGTTTAACTCATAATAGTGCTGTGGAAAAACTTATTTCAGACTTCCTTAATATACTTAAAATGCTAAACCTAAACAAAGAGGTTATAGTATAATTAAACATAAGGGTTTGTATTAACTGTTTGCTTGAAAGCTGGCATCCCCTTCTCACTCTTTGTTCTGTTGTGTTTACTTATAAAATGCTCACATTGCCAAAATATTTCCAAAGTGTTTGAGTGAATCTCAAATTCTTGATAAAATGAGTCCCTCTAATAGTCTTACAAAATAGTTAATTTGACACAAGAATGACATGCTTCATGGATAACAAGACAGAAAATCATCAACCTCTGTGGCTTAGATCCAGAATCTGCCTCCCATGGATGATGATAATAATAATAATAATAATAATAATAATAATGTTTTATTTATACCCCGCTCTTCAGCCAAGACTATCAGAGCGGCTTACAATTTGTTAAACAAACAGCTTCATTTATAATTGTAAGCTATTTGCCCCCAACAATCTGGGTACTCATTTTAGCGACCTCGGAAGGATGCAAGCCTGAGTCAAGCTTCAGCCCTTTGCTGGTCTTGAACTCGCCACCTTCTGGTTTTGAGTGAGTGGCTGCAGTACAGGCATTTAACCACTGCACCACCAGGATGGAAAGGTTTTGATCCACTAGACCATTACCAATGGAAAGACAGGAAAAAGATGGAACTTTACCAATTCCCCCCTTATCCTCTCTTAAATACCTGCTCCAAAGAATTGGGAGATGTTCTTGAACTATATGGGAAGTGGTACTGCAGATTGTAAAGGATAATGAATAGGCAAAATTTTCCTCTTTCTTTCCCCTGCTTCTGGATCATTTTGAATAGAATTCCGTGGGTGTGAAAGTGCCTTCAATTTGCCTGTCAACTTATGGTGACTTCATGAATTTCATAGGATTCGCTTAGGAAAGGAATAATCAAACAAGGTGATTTTGCTAACTTCTTCCTCTGAAATATAACATACAGTACAACATCTGGTATTCATTGGCTATCTCCCATCTAAGTGTTAACCAGGGCTGACCATGCTTATCTTCAAATTTCATATATGATCTGGTGCCTTTAGGGCATTTAGGCCAAATGTAATTGTCCTCAGGGATATTCTTTCTTGTTGGGCAAAACCCAGATCTAACTCAGTAATTTCAGCATTAAATTAAGCATTTCACAAATCTTTTGTAGCCAAAAAAAAAAAAAAAAAAAGACAAAAGGCTAGTACTCTTTCACCTCATTGGTAGGGTATATTTACACCTGATTGCAAATGCTATAGTTCAGTTGCACTTTAATCACATTTAAAATGCATATTTAAACACATTTAAATTGCCACTATCCTTTCTTACATGCCAGAAACACATTTCTTTTCTGTAGGGCCAAATCGGATGTGGAAACATACATACGCCAAATTAGATTTGCTAACAAGTCCCTGTAAGGTATGTGCAGGAGGGGAAGAAGTTAAAATACATTGGTGCGTTTACCTAAATCCTCATTCTGGTGATGAAGATTCAGCTTTCTGACCCAGCCTTTAATTCACCCTCCTGCCAACCAGGAACTGGCAAGACCTGTTCTGAGTCTGGAGTTCACATCCAGACAAGTCCTTAAATTAGCAAAGATCAGTAATAAAAGTTATAATGCAATGCCAATTGGCTTATAGTTGCATAACTTTGCAACCTAGAACACAGTTAAACTCCCAGATATGGATTTTAGTCCAAAATAAAAATGCAAAAATGCACAGTTCTATATTCTTTGTTAGATTTTTAAAAAGTGTAACTATGAACTTGAACACAGTTTCTATTTTTATTTATTTACTTATTAACGTTCAGAGCATTTACTTGTGCATGTTTCTAGTTTTGTGTATCCAGAAAATCAATATATTTAAACAACTATATTTAGTTATTTATCCAGTTAATTGATAGGATATATTTGCAACTAATTGCCAATGCAGTAGTTCAGCTGCACTTCAATCACATTTAAAATAAGTATTTAAACATAAATTTTGAACTTTTGTACAAAATTCAAAAAGAATGTTGACAAACATTATGCATTATTTTCTCCCTTTTGACTATTTTGCTCCACTAAAAAAGATGAGTGACTTCTTTTTTGCCATGCTAAAACACACACACACACACACACACACACACATGCATGATTTAATGAATCAGGGCCCAAAATTAGATACAGTGAGATTCAAAACAAGATAATCCAAATGTTAACATCAATGATACCTCTAAAATCACCTCCAAAATACCTCCCAGTTCTAAACTTGTGAAACAAAACACAAAGAGTTATAAGAGTCATTCTCCCCTTGGGGCAAAACAAAACAGGAATCTATACCCCACCATTTTATCTTCACCAGCCAGTAAAAAACAGATTAAGAGTTCTTAAAAGTAGTAATCTGAAAACTGATACAATGATTTACATTTAAATCTGCTGAAATAAATCAGTCCATATTTACATGGTCAATCAAACACAATTCTCCCTCATAGTTTAAATCTAGTTTCTGCAAACATAATTGACATTTCACTTGATTACACAGAGAAGTATAAGAACTTGCTGATTTTGTGTAAAGTGGACACAGTGCCCAACAAGCATTTTCCTTTCCTATGTATACTGTTGTGACATATCTTGTTTATTATTTCATCCTTTAATCTTTTCTCTTCTGACATAAAAGTGTTGAGGTATCTTAGGATGACTTGGTTCACTGCCCATTTTCCAATAAATTTACCATTATTTGGGATAGAATTGTTTTACTAATTTTTTCACTTACCTCTGAATTCCTAGTATTACAAAGTGTACTTGGATTTTTGAACACTCTTACCATTTTGTTCTACTTTACGAATGTACATGAATGCATATTCCTTGTGATTCAAGGAAAATCACAAAACTTCAGCCTACCGTCTTACAGATAGATATCTCACCACTTTGCTCCTAAACATAGACATATTTTTAATTGATTTTGTGGACAGTATTATCACGTTAAGACATTTTTGAGACAATTGGTTAAAGTTAGAATGATCATACCTTCTATTGCTTTTCTCACAGTAACACAAAACTGTTTTCTCTTTCATTCAAATACTTCAGTTTAAAGATGTATGACACATACTTACACAAAATACATCCAATATTATGGTGATTTTACAGCATTCTGTATCCACTGTACCAAAGTCACCGTGTAAGGAACTAACATTGGAAAGGACAATTTCCTTTTCCAAGGGAAAAAGTAACTTCCTTGAGAACACCTTTTCAATATCTTTAAGTCTATTCTGACATGGCTTCTGGAAATAAAATTTCCTTAAAGACATCATTATTCTTTTTTACAAATCAAGTCAGGAGAATGTATTTACAGAATAGCAATTATCTGCAAGCATCATAAATAATCCTTGCCGTGGAGGGGAGTCACAAAGGAAACAAACACATAATGTTGGAAGGAAAAGGCCAAACTTTATTACTGGTAACATATAACAGCTGAAAGGTAGGGTTGGCCTCAAAGCATGTGGTTTGGATCTGTCATCAATCAACCCCTGGTTGGTTGATGAACTCAATTTCTTGGTCATGACCAAGCTTTGGGATGACATTAGGACAACTGGTGAAACGCCCTTTAGCAAGTCAGGAAACTGGCTAATTGCGCGTTTGCCTCTCTGCCCCTAGGCACCGGGATATGCTGAATCAGTGTTGCCCCTGAAACGGCAACACAGCATGGCTTCAGCACTCCTGGGTCCCCAAAGGACTCCCGATCCAGTGCTACGCAGCCCTGGAAACCATGCCCATCAGATCCAAGACCTATGCTACCACCCTTGAAAAGTTGCAGCCCAGAAATCCCACAGAAAGAGGGTGGGTGGGAAGAGCTGAGCTGGAATGTCTCCAATCACCATGCCACAAGGCCCTTAAATAGTCCATTCCATCAATCAGGGGCTAGGAGGAGAGAAGGTACCTCTTCCCCCAGTGACTTCTGCCAAATGCAGTGACTCGGGTCAAACATCACACTAAAGTTTCCAACAGGATCCCCTCCTCATACTCCCCTCTCCATCAGAACCTTTTGCTTACATTTTTTCTAGGGTACATTTTATAGTGTTGTCCCCAAACTACAAATCATCCCTAATGTTAATTATAGTTTATTTGAAACAAGCTAACAACAAACCACAGGTACACTAAGTTGAAGTTAACCAAAATCAGAAACAAAACTATTCTCATGGCCAAAATAGCAGAGGGGAGGGGAGGGGAGGAGCCCACAAGCCCAAGCCTCCTTGTGGCTAGGAACCATGCTGATCATTTTTCAGTTATGTTTATTAACATGCTTCCTAAGAAATCTACGCATTTCATCTTTATTTGATGACAGTAACTTGCTTTAGTCTGTTCAATACATATCAGACCTTCCTTTGACTTCTTCATCAGTATTTCATTTTTGTTTTGCACTTTCATTTTTGCTGTGGTGGAAATGAGGCAACATAGAATAAAGTAGTTTCAAAATTTTATATATTCTATATGCTGTCGGCCTTCTCTCTCCACAGATTCTTCATTCATGGATTCCACCACCCATGGCTTGAAAATATATATTTAAAAAAAATCCAAAAAGCAAAACTTGATTTTACCATTTTACATAAGAGACTCAACTACCCCATTGTATATAAATGAGACCTGAGCATACACAAATTTTGGTATCCACAGGAGCTCCTGGAGCCAAACCCCAGTGAATCCAAGGGTCCATTGTATAATATATATGCTCAGAAACTGCTGTGGCTTCTATCACAATAAAGGCTCTTCTGGGAATGGAGACATGGCCATTTAGGGATACTACCTCTTTTGATATAGCAAAGGTACAGTAGTAGGCCTTTGGTATCCATTGGAGTTGGGTTCTAGACCCCCTACCCAATCAAGTCCATTATATACAGTGGCATAGTAATATGATGCCCCTTACGTAAAATGGCAAAATCAAATTTTGTTTTGGGATTTTTAAAAATATATATTTTCAAGTGGTGAATAGTTGAATCCATGCATGTGGAATTCATGGATTTTTGAGAGTAACTGTATATAAAGCATTCTCTCTACAGGTAGAAATAAGGGCATGGGGCCTGCAAGACTGATGCACTGCAACAAATAGTTGCAAAGGCCGGCTGTAAGAAGGAAACCACAGTACAACATAAATAATATCTTAATTAAAAACCAAGCTGGCTTAGTAATCAAAACTGCACCATTGCATAGGAAATAAATGAAGTACTGCAGTATCAATGGGAAATGTAACCTAAATCAGTTATTTCAATTGGTGTTTTTATAATTGATTTAAATAATTATTTTAATCGCCTCAACTGTCATAAATTCATCCTGGGAGAGAGCATTCTCACCTGTGGCACCACATCTTTCAAATGCTCTTCTTGGGGTGGCTTATTTGGCTCCACTCTTGAGTCCAAGTAAAATTTTGATTTTTCTGTGTTGTTCTTATGCTGCCATGCAATATTGTTTTCTTTTTGTTTTCTTTTTGGTGTTTTTATTGTGATATTTTGTTTTAATAATAATAATAATAATAATAATAATAATAATAATATAACTTATCCGCCTCTCTGTAAAACAATCGAGGCAGGGTACAACAGGTTAAAAAACAGATTAAAGATTAAAATAATTCAAGAATTCCATCCCAACCTCCCCCCCCCCCCTTAAAATAGGATTAAACTAGTTAAGTTTAAAATTAAATTACTAACAATAAAAATACAATACAACATAATACACAAAAACCGCAATGCTGGCCACAGCATGGGTAGCAACAAAATACAGAGGGGGGGGGGGATAAGGAGTTGGGAATTGGCTGAAAGATTTTAGGAGCCGGGTGGATTATACAGTTTCAGGGAAGGCCTGCCAGAAGAGATGCGTCTTTAAGGCTGTTTTGAAACAGTCTAGTGATGTAATGAGACGCATCTCGTCCGGCAGGCCATTCCACAGCCTGGGAGCAGAAGCAGAAAAGGCCCTCTGGGAGGTCTGCGCTAACCTAGTCTTCATGGGCTGCCACAGATTCCTCCCAGAGGACCGAAGTGTGCGGGGGGGGGTTCATATGGGGAGAGGCGGTCCCTGAGATAAGATGGACCCAAGCCATGTAGGGCTTTAAAGGTTAAAACCAACACCTTGTACTGTGCCCGGAAACTAATCGGCAGCCAGTGGAGAGCTTTAAGCACAGGTATAATGTGCTCTCTCCTAGGTGTTCCGCTAACAAGCCTGGCTGCCATATTTTGAACTAGTTGGAGTTTCCGGGTTAGGCACAAGGATAGCTCCATTTAGAGCGCGTTACAGAAATCCAAACGTGAGGTTACCAAAGCGTGCACCACTGTTTCCAGGTCCCTCTGATCCAGGTAGGGACGCAGCTGGCGTATCAGCCGAAGCTGATAACAGGCGCTCCTGACTGCCGCATTCACCTGAGTAGTCATGTGAAGCGACGAGTCAAGGAGCACCCCCAGACTGTGAACAGGGTCCTTCGAGGAGAGTGTGACTCCATCTAGGACCGGAAGATGTATTCCCGAACCTGGTTTCGGGCCTGTAACAGCTAGTACCTCTGTTTTGTCTGGATTGAGTTTCAGCCTGTTTTTCCTCATCCAATCCATTACCACTGCAAGGCAGTCATTAAGAGGAGAGATGCCATCTGAAGTCCGAACCGACGATCTGGTCATGGAGAGGTATATCTGAGTGTCATCAGCGTACTGAAGACACTGAGCTCCATGCCTCTGAATGATCTCACCCAGCGGCTTCATGTAGACATTAAATAGCATCAGGGACAGGATGGCGCCCTGAGGGACATCACAGTTAAGCTCAATCTTGGAGGAGCAACTGTCCCCGAGCCTCACCCTTTGAGATCTCCCAGAGAGAAAGGACCGGAACCACCGGAGTGCGGTGCCCCCGATCCCCAACTCCCTCAGTCGACTCAAGAGGATGGAGTGATCTACAGTATCAAAAGCCGCTGAGAGGTCCAAGAGCACCAGCAGGGTCACACTACCCCTGTCGATACTCAGGCAGAGGTCGGTCAGAGCGACCATGGCAGTCTCCACTCCATGTCCTGTCCTGAAGCCGGTTTGAAATGGATCAAGATAATTTTATTGCAAACTTGTTAGCTGCCTTGAAATATTCATTTTGAAAGTCAGAATATAAACTGCTGAAAGAAGTCAGCAGGCATATAAATCTAAATAAAAGCATAATAATGACTACCGGTAATTATAATTGAACTTCTCCACCAACTACACTGAAAGACATAAAAGCAATTCTCATATGTTGCTGAAGATAAAATGGTGCTTGAGAAAGTAAGAAGCAAATGACTTCAAAATGAGATAGTCACTCTGCTCAAAATTTAAACTTCAAGTGAAATCACAAATGGCCTTCTCCGTAACTGTATGGTGTGGTTCATGAACTTTTTCATGAAGTGAACCCTGCAGGGATTACACAGATTTGGCCAGACATGTAATTAAAGAAATTGTTGTTGCAACTGAAGTCTATGTAAAGCAGTTGCTCATTAAGGAAATGCCCAAAGGCTGGAGTCTGGGTTTGGATTCAGTGCTGGCATATTTTCCTCAAAATATTGACATAACTCCACCCAATTTAACACTTCTTAATAGGATATAATAAGTTTTTGTTTTCTGATATCTCTGACAGAATGATTTGTTTCCTTTTAACTTACGTAAGTCTCCTCACCAAGACAGAGGATGATGAATAGGTGTCTTCTTTGCACAAATATCTAGCATATAAAAATTTACATTGACTTTAATTTTTAAGACACAATTTCAGAAATGAATGATGTGTTTTACTGAAAGTTAATTGTGGATGTTCAGCACATTTCATTACAAAGAATCTGAGGATAGCCAGCACCACTATGAGTAGCTTGTGTGTTGACCTATGTCATGTCATTGGTTTCTGGTGAAAACTGTACTGCAAGAACAAGACATTGGAAAGATCCAACAAGGCAATTTATGGTGATGTAGACTTAATTGACTTAGACTTAAATTGGACTCAAGTCACTTCAATGACTTGACATGGCAAAAATTACACCTTGATTTTGATTTGACTTGAGACTTGTATATTTTGACTGACTGACTTGCTGATGGCATTCACTTGAAGCAGCAGGCAAAACCTGCCCCCAAAGTGTGGGTTGCATTTCTCAGACTGAATAGCAAATTGGTTAGGCAATGGGATTGAAGCAGAAGGATCATTCTAGAGCTTTTGAAAAGTTTTAGAAAGCTTCTCTGATGTGAAGCTGAGACAGGCTGCCAAGCAGACTTCACCATTCTCACCCCCCCCCCAGAAGCCCATTGTCTATCACATTTGCTGTTCCCTCTGACAAACACACCCCACCTTCTTTTTTCTGTTAAAAGTTAGCTCTCATATTGAGACTGTAAAGTATCTTGCAAGGACTTGAGACTTGATTTGAGACTTGAAGGTAGAAACTTGAGACTTGACTTGAGACTTGGACTAAAAGACTTGAATACATCATTGACAATTCGTATGGCTTCAACCAAGACTTTTCCTTCTGCTGGTGGAAGAAAATATGCTCTCAGCAGAGATTCACTCAGGAAAAAAAAACACTAGTCAATTGCAGACAAATTCCTCCTTTCCCCTGTAAAGAGTTTATTCTCCAAATTCCTGCTCTGAAGGATAGGTCTTGAGAGGATTGCAAAGTCAGTGGGAATCAAAGTAAAACACCCTTCTCCTCCTCCCTGCTAGTGGGATCCTCTACTGGGTCCAATAGACTCTTGTCTGTTGCAAGATTAGGATGCAACTGTTCGTTCTTATGAATTCTACAGTAAGAAATATCACATTTGCGTTTCAAAATTGGTACATATGGCCCAGATATTGGATGACAAATGACTGAACAGATGCAAATAACAAGTCAGTTGAAAACCACTTCAAAGACATAAACCATTTCCAAGAATGTCTTTAACTAAGGAGTGGTGGAGTAATAAAATTTTGATGGAAAAGCTGATATCATTACATGCCCACAATTTCAGAACTCAGAATTCTATCTTCCATACTGCCATCCTGTTTTCTTCAGTCTGAATAAGTTATGGAAGTGCTGTATGGACCTTTAATACCTCACACACTTTTAAAATATATGAATAAAATAGTTACTGAAGTTCAGTGGTTAGTTTTTGCCTAAATCAATTTCTACGTTATGAGCTTGTGGTTGTATAGCAAGCACAATTTTCATCCCAACTGACAATGTTTTGAAATTTGTTATTGTTATTAATAATATTATATTTATTTATATTCCACCTTTTCCCCTGTTTGGGACTCAAGGTGGCTTCCTACAGTTAAAGGTACAGATCGGTATAAAGCACTGGCCTGGGGCCAATTTAGGGCTCAAGAGAGCGGAGCGTCTGCACGCTTCAAGGTCTTCAGGTGTCATTTTGGCATGCGTGTGTTCACATGGCATGCACACTGATCACATGTCTTCTTCTTCTTCTTCTTCTTCTTCTTCTTCTTCTTCTTCTTCTTCTTCTTCACCTTTATTATATATAGCACTGTAAATTTACACAGTGCTGTACATACAATCTTATAAATTAGACGGTTTCCTGCCCTCAAGCATCCAAGTCACGGTGCACAAGAGATGTAACTGTGCTGCTCCAGGGCGCTAATGGCGCCTTGGCAGCAGTGAGGAAAGGAGCTGTGTTTCACAGATCCTTTTCCCAGCCGCATTGTGGCTATGCCATCAGGTTGGAACGGCCACAATCCAGAGGATAAAGGCTTTCTGCCCGTTTCTACAGGCCCATCGTTAAAAAATTTACAGCATACCATATTTAAAAAGTGATAAAACTATTTAAAAAAAATTAAAATGAAGATCAGGCAAAATATTAAAAAAATCAAATAAAAATCTAGAACATTATATAGTACGTGTTTTAATTTGTTTTAAACCAAATATTATCCTTTTCTATAAAAAAGTATTCAAAAACTAGTACAGTAACTTACTACAAAGTCTTTAATTCAATGCATCTCTCCTGCAAACACACCTGCAAGTCACAACATGCTTTTAATTAGCATTGTTTTTATTTATTTGTGTCTATTTATTTTACTTTATTTGCATACTGGAAGCTTGTAGAACCAAATGTCACAATAAAATCAGGGT